>MU249573.1:4536532-4694263 GCA_018977245.1 Lethenteron camtschaticum | reverse complement strand
GTTAAGTTCCGTAGCGAATTAGTGATAACGAAATTACGAATCTGAGTGAAGTAGAAAATAAAAATTAATAAACGGAGCAGTTAATCACCGTGAAGAATGTTGAAACATGCAGTGTGGGATTACTTCACTAAAGTCGATTGATGCAAGCAAGGCGCAGCAACCTGCTGGGCGAGAATGCGGAAAAACTGTTGTTTCTTAACTACAACATTCGTTTGTTTGGATATAATTACTAAGTAAGTAACACCTAAAGGTTTGATATTTAGCGACTCTTACTGCAGGCTCTGAATGAATCGTGTCTTCGGTAACTTCGGTTATATACCTTTCTGTTTCGGTCTCGGTCGAAAGTGTAGTTAAACTTTCGGTTTCGGCCGAATTGGCCGAAAGTGTAGATAAACTTTCGGTTTCGGCTTCGGTTTCAGCCGAAAGTAAATTTTTTACTTTTTTCTGGTTTCGGTTTCAGCCGAAACCAGAAATTCAGTTTCGGTCGGCCTCTACTCCAGATGTCTTTTGTGTGGGCGAGGCAGGGGGGGGGTGCTCCTTGGCCTTTGTTGTCTTGAGGGAGGAGTTAACAGGTTTACCCCACTGGATTCTTTTTTGGAACCCGCTAAATCCAGATATATATAAAAAATTGCATTCAAAATAGGCAACATCACTCTTAATATAATTTTCTGGAAAAAGCATATATACATCAACTGTCAGTGGCTGTCGCTCAGCACAATGCACGGCTGAGAAGTCTCTGTTGGTCCAGATATATGGGGGTGGAGGGGGTGCCTGACTTGTCCCGGCTCACACCACACTCGGATCTCTCTGCGTGAGAGGATTACTCATCCCTACTCACACCACACACGGATCTCTCTGCGTGAGAGAGGATGACCGATCCCTGCTTTGCCCCCAGACGCTGCAGCCGGGAGCCGAGCTGGATCAAGAGGCACTGCAGGATATTCTCCCCAAGGTGAGACAGGTCCTAATGCTCTCTAAGAACCAGCTTTGCACCACACACAACATGCGCACCATGCGCACCACACGCAATGCACGGGAGCGACGCTTCACGCGTGACGCAACGGAGTGCCACCTGGCTGTGCTCCCTGCATGCGATGCATTACACTTGTCGGTGATGCATTCCTTACAAAGCAGACGTGTCATTAAGCTTGTGTGTGGGTAGGGGGCACAGCTGATGCATATATCAGTCATCTCAGTCAACCCATGCCACCTGGGTCTGTCCCATGACCTGTCAGCGAGCCTTCGACACCTCATGTGACCTTAAAGTGCACCTGGATCTTGAAAAATTAATAAAAATAAGAAAATTAATGAAGATTTAAAAAATGCGTAAACATCGGAAATTATGCTCATTTATGTAAATATGCGCACAAATTATGATAACGAGGGAGGTGATCATATTAAGTTATGCAAATGTATGCGATTATGCTAATGTTAGCAGTTATGATAATTATGCTTAGCTTCGTTGTCTAGGGTCGTATTATCAATCGGGATAATACAATGAGTTGTATGACGTTTCCAAGTGTGATGTAATTATGCTAAATTAAGCTCGGCTTCGTTGTCTAGGGTCGTATTATCAATCGGAATAATACAATTATCCTCGCTCTAACATTTACTGATTATATCTTAGTGTGTTTATGTCAGGTCTCCAAATTCAAATCTCAACGCAGGATACAGTTCTTATAACTAAGTTTATTATGCATGAACTCAGGAAGGAACCACTCAGACTCTTCTGTGTTAAGCAATTTTAATTTCTAAACAAAAACATAACACTCTAATATGCGAACTATTATGCTTGGAATTATCAAACAGTACCACTGGGGAAGTTCCCCTCATTGATCCGTACATTTAACCATCAATGATTACGTTGTCAAACTGGGAAACCGAACAATTGATTAATTCCACAGAGTAACACGAGCATATACGGCGATAGGGACTAGTCCTTAAACATGCATGCGACGATATTCATACGAAAGGCAATAAAAAGATTATTATATCCCGAAGGCAAAAGTACACGTCAATAGATTAATCGGCAATATTCTATAATTAACGAAATGTCTTGGAACAATGGTGTGCAGCAGTGTATGCCTGCTTAGGCAAGATGCTTATCTTTTGGCTAAGGCTTCAATTAATTTCGAGCAATACTTCTTCTGTCAGCGCTGAACTCGCACTAGGTAGCACATCGCTACTCAGCGAGCCTCGCCATCCTTGGTTGATTGCAGAGCCCTTCTGTTGCTGGTGGTCGGTAGCTGCTGGAGTCTTCTTCTGCTGGAGTCTTCTTCTGCTGGAGTCTTCTGAAATTGCTGGAGTCTTCTGAATTGTATTCGCACACCTCTTAAACGACCGTGAAAGCTTAGTACAATACAACTTATCACAATCCTTTACTTTGCAAGCGACTCAATACATCAGGATAAATGTAGAATAAACTTTCAGCGATACTGTCGGCCCATGCCGAACTCCGCTCTTAACAACACATCGTCACTTATCTCTGCGAGGCGACACCCATGGTTGATGTCGAGGCCATGTCCCTCTCTGAGACTCCCCGCAGCCTGCTCCCTTGCAAGACTGAATTGCACGATCTGTGTCCGTACTTAAATGAAAATTCGCCCACCTCGGCTCGCCTTCTCACAAAGGACCGGAATTTCCTTTGATGTCACTCTGCGGTGGGGGAAGTTGGGCGTGTGTCCGTGAGTGGTGTGTTCTGATTCATTAAGCCATTTGTTAAGTCTGTGGAAAACAGATGCCCATTCTGCTACCACGGTGTATTATTGCAATAAACTCTCTGTGAGTTTCATTTCCCCCGCTTCCCCCTCTGCCCTCGCGGTGGGTGTGACTTTCTTTGCCTCACAAAAGCTTTTCAAGTTGTGTCCTGTTGTACCGTTTGGAAGTTAAAACAAAAACTCATTTTACATCTTATTTTGTAGTTATGATTCTGTAAGTGACTCAAGGTATGTTTTGTAGCCGTGTTCACAGTATTTCCATCGTTGTTTGATTTATTTTTAAGGGGAGATGCTCTTTTGCCTGTGTGTGCAAATCTTGCTATCACGTGCTGCTGGGAGAATAGAGGCGGCTGGGAGGATTCTCTATGGAATAGATTTTATCTTGGTTATGTATGATTGACTTATTTCCCCTTTTATTCTTCTTGGCGACCCTCGGTCCAATACTTCATAATTATTATTTGGTATATTTTTATTCAAGATTTGTTATTCAGCATTGTTATTACCGAGTGTTTCTTAGGGTTTTATTAACCTTTGTTGTCTATCTGTATTCAGGGGTTTGTGCTGTTTTACTCGAGTTATGTTTTGGTGTCCTGAGGTTAGAGGTCGAAGTAAGTTTTCACTTAAGCTTTCTCGACTGCCGGAATTCATATTCTTTTTTTTGTAAAGTCACGTCAATAGCAAGATACAAGAAACAATATGGGAGGTGAATGAGAGTAAAATAAGGTAATTAATAACGCTAAGGCCACCAATGTGGCTGCGGTCTGGTTTTAATCTGGTTGAGTGTGTTGACAGTCTATGTTATACACTTATTCTGGTCGCTAATTTTCGGATTTTTTCGTTAACTGAGATAACCTGTCTGCGTGGTTTTCGCTGCCCTGGACAAGCTGGCGACATCTGTTTGGCGGCGGTCTTTGAAGTTGTGATGAGATATCCCCAGAATATCATTAGAGAACTCCCCCTCTTTCCTTTGTACCAAGGTTTTTTATTACCTTTATCTCCGGCTGCCTGGTTTCTGAAAGGCAGCTGTTGTGTGGGGTGTGGATGGTGGTTACATTTTTGTTTGTGCTCCAAGCGACCCCGCGATTGATTATATTAAAAAATATTGGCAGAATTATTCTTAATATTGATCATGCAAAAAGGCCTATATATACAACAGATGTCACCGTCACGTTGTGGTGAATGGCGGGTATTGGTATGTGGGCAGTGGGATACGATAAATATTAATTTAATCAAATTCATTCATGGAGCTTAAACAATGAAAATAATTAACATTAATGAAGTTACATTGTGCCGAGCAAAGGGCATCCATTATTGTACTCTAAATATATATTCTTCCATGTATATGCTCCCCAATTTCACTAAGCCACACTGACCAGTGCGGTGCAGTATGGCCAACTTACCCCCCAGCTTGCAAAGTGTGTAGAGGCCCCCCTCTGAGAGTGGATTGACAACATGGCTTACACATGTCCACGTATATACACATTACTGATTACAATATTAATTATTTAAAAACAGATTAAGATTTGGAGGAGGTCTTGACGCAGTTATTATGAATGAATAATCCAGGAGTGCTGGCATTAAGCACATTTCATCAGATGCAGTGATAAAAAGGCAGTGACATTGACGATGATCATCATAGAGACGTGAAGACGAGTGTAGCAGCAGTGTGCGTGTATCTCTACCCTCCACTCTGTCCCCTGTCTCTCGGTGAGCGCAGCTGAGAGAGAAGCTGAAGGTGGAGACTGAGAGACGAGTGAGAGCACTCCGTGTGTGTCACTTACACTCAGGTGTGTCACTTACACTCAGCGTATTTCACTTAAACTCAGCGTGTGTCACTTACACTCGGAGTGTCATTTACACTCGGAGTGTCATTTACACTCGTGTGTCATTTACACTCGTGTGTCATTTACACTCCGTGTGTGTTACACTCCGTGTGTTCACTTACTCTCCGGAATTATCACAACTATCACAGAGCACTCACCTACAACAAAGATCCCCAGAATAGCCTCAACAGACTATTGGGCAAGTGCTGTTAGCGAGCAACTATGAAGGCCGGCAAGGCACACGAGGTGTGGTGGCCAGCACCATGCCCGGCCGCCTTTGTCTCCTGCGTGGCAATGTTTACACACTGCCAGGTCCTCATTTGAAGCTGAGTCGACCTAGAGGAGACCAGGCTGGTTCACTGGTGTTGACCGTGACCGGAACCGAACTTGGGTCACTGGGTTCGTTGAGCAGCACACTAACTGCTACACTACTGCTCCCCACTCAGTAGTGTGACACAAACAACAACCGCCATTTGCCACTGAGTAACGGTGACGTCACCACGGCGCATGTGCCAGGCTATTGTGCACTTTAAGGCCACGTGAAGCATCGAAGGCTCGCTGGCAGGAGGTTACGGACAGACCCAGGTGCTATGGGTTAATTGACTGAGGTGACTGGCAGTGTCCTTATGACCTGTTCCGGTTTGGCAGTAGAAGTCTCACTCCAAATCAGTCGAGTGGTATTACCTTTACATCAGCTGTGTAACATTATGGGGAAGCTATCTGGCCTGTTGTCTTCTTTCTTTTTCTTTTCTTTTTTTATATATAAAAGTCTCCGCGCGCTCGCGCTTGCGGGGATTTGGCTCTCGGACGGTGGCCTTAACGGTGGCCTTAACGTAGAAAATTTTTGCCGGGCGCACATCCCAAAACCCCGGTGGGAATAGGCTATTCTGTTTTCCCATCCGTAAACGTTAAAGTAGTTTAATTAACAAATTTGTGCCGTTTCCATTATTAATTATTTACTTATTGCGCGCCGTCGACCGTACCAACTGACGCCAATTGCGTGGGCGGACCCTACCAAGTGCTGCGCGTTCGCTCGAGCTCACGGGAACATTTCATTTTACGCGTTTTACAGGCAACGCATACACACATAACGCCGCGGATATTTCTTCAGTCTCATGTCCTCTTCGCCCCCCCCCCAACATGATGTGTCCAGTTTATACTACCGACTCCTTAGATCATATTTTAGTGCTTACATACCATTATTCTTGCACGGGCGGGGATGCTGGGGGGGGATAGCGGCCCAGCCCCTAGCCTGCCAACGTGCCAACTCCGCCACCTCGCCAATGTATGCCAGGAGGGGGCTACGCATGCACAAGGCCTCAACACGCCTTTGGTAAGTACAAATTTCCAAGCTTCTTACACTAACAAATCAAGTCCAATATTTTCTATTATTAAACACATTAGTTGACAAACATTACTATAATAATGTTTGTGTGCAGATAACTCACGTTGATTCGCTTACTATTATCAAACAAATACGTTGCGAGATATTACAATAATAATGTTTGTGTGCACAAAACTCTTTATTTTTAGGTTGCTAAATGTTCCCTTTTTTTGCTGCGCTTTTATGACGCTGCGACGGTCTGCCAGTCTGTGATCTGGCCATGTACGTCCATGTGTATGTGTGTGTCAGTCCATATGTGTGTGTGTTAGTCCACATGTGTGTAAGTTTATACATGTGTGTGTCACTCGATGTGTGTGTGTAAGTCAATGCGTTTGTGTGAGTCCATATGTGTGTGTTCATCCATGTCTGTGTATTTCAAGTAGATGTCTGTGTCACATGTGTATGTGTGTAGGGCTGTGTGTGTGTCAGTCTATATATGTGTGTCTAAGTCCATGTGTGTGTGTCTTAGTCCATATGTGTGTGAGTCAGTACATATGTGTGTTTACGTCAATGTGTGTGTGAGTCCACGTATCTGTGTGTGAGTCGCTGTATGTGTGTACGTCGATATATGTGTGTGTAACTCCAGGTGTGTATATCTCAAGTGGATGTCTATGTAGGACAGTCTGTATGTGTGGTACGGCAATGTGTGTGTCACTCTATGTATGTATGTGTGTGAGTCGCTGTATGTGTGTACGTCCATATGTGTGTGTAACTCCATGTGTGTGTATCTCAAGTGGATGTCTATGTGTGTGTCAACCCATATGTGTGTGTGTGTGTAAGTCGATGTGTTTGTGTGTGCGAGTCCATATGTGTGTGTGTGTGTGTCTGAGTCCATGTGCGTGTGTGTTAGTTGCTGTGTGCGCATGCCTCCATGTTAGTCAGTGTAAGTCAATTTCTTTGCGTGTCTGTAGGCCCATGTGTACGTCTTAGTCCATGTGTGTGCTTTATTGACCTGCTCAAGGCCTATGATACCATCAGTAGGCCTGGCCTCTGGGTTGTTCTTCGTGCTTTCCGAGTCCCTCACCCACTGCTCACCATCTTTAAGGACCTTCCTGCTGGTGAGCGGCCCCGCATCAAACTACGTGGCCGTGAGTCAGAGCCATTCCCTGTACACCTTGGGGTGCAAAAGGGATGTCCTCTGGCTCCCACATTATTTTACATATATTTTGACCACGTAGTTCGTGAAGCCATCAATGGCTGTACCGCTAGAATTTCCATCAGCTACAGATAGAATGGGATGCTGATCGATGCCCATGTGCGGTCAAGGGATGGCTCCCTATTGCTCAACCACGTTATGTATGCCGATGATCTGCTAATTGCTGCTCACTCGGAGGAGGAGTTCGAGGTGCTGCTGCTGAACCTGGAGCTTGCCACCAAGAGGTGGGGCCTTACCATCAGCCCCACCAAAACTAAGCACCTGCCTGGGTATTTTTGCCATCGGATACTCCACCCCCACAACTTCCAATTGGTGATGGGGCAGTTGTGGGAGACAGTGGAGAGTTTCCCATACCTTGCCCAGTGTGCTAATGACCGGCTCCGGTTTAACAGCAGAGGTCTCACTCCGAAACAGTCGAGCCACATTATCTTTTCATTGGTTGGCGTAACACTGTGTGGAAGCGTACCTGGTTTATCACTCCGCACAAAGCTTCAGGTCTTCTCGGCCACGGTCATTCCCTCCCTTCTCTACGCTTGCGCCCCCTAATGGAACATCTTTGCCGGTTAGAAACAATTTAGGATGGCCTGCCTACAATCCATCCTGGATTTAACCAGGCTGCATTGTGTGAGGAGCTCTCAAATCCTTTAAAGATGTGGACAAAGTTCCATCTGTGAGCTTCTCCGCCAGGTAAGGCTGCGTTTCCTGAGCCATGTAGCCCGCATGGCCAGACACCGCATGCCTAAGCATCTTTTGTTGGCCGGATTGAGGGGGCTAAACGGCCCGGCATGGGCTACAGAAGATATGGAGTGATGTGGTACAGGAGGACATGAAGCTGAGTCGACTTGCCAATGACTGGAACCAGCCGTGTCAAGATCGGCCTCTGTGGAGGAGCCTCCTGAAGGACGCTACTGGGCAGTTGGAGGCAGTCGCCCTCCAACAACATCGAGGGCGGAGGAGCGACGCTCACAACAACGAGCGGAGCGCCGGGTGGCTAAAGCACAGCAAGTTGCCACAGTAGGGGGCACACGTGGTGCATCAGCCAGTCGTCTCAGTCAGTCGTCCTGTGCCATCTGGGTCTGCCCCGTGACCTCCTGCCAGCGGGCGTTCGACACTTTACGTGGCCTCAAGGTGCACATAGCCTGGTACAAGCGTTGTGGTGATGTCACCGCCACTTACTGGCGAATGGCGGTTGTTGTTGTTCAGTCTATGTATGTATGTGTGAGTCGAAATGTGTTTAACTCTATGTGTGTGGTCAGTCGATTTTGTGTGTGTAACTATATGTGTGTGTCTGCCTTTTTCGCCCGGGCAACGCCGGGTACTAACCGCTAGTTCCATATAAAGCTTCAGGTCTTATCGGCCATAGTTATAACCTCTCTTGTCTACAATTGCGAAGCGTGGGGGTTTTAAGGAAAATCTGTGCCAGTTTGAAGCATTAAGTCTGTCCTCCCTCCATTCCATCCGAAGTATAAACACCCTCGATTGTATGAGGAGTGCACAGATCCTTGAAAGATCTGGACACGTTCCCATCCGTGAGCTCTAGCAGTCCAGGCTGCGTTCACTAGGTTATATAGCCTGCATACCCAGTCACTGCATGCCCAAGTAGCTTCTGTTTCACTAGATAGTGGGAACTAAAGCCTCGAAAGAATGTTACCGTGCAGTTGGAAGCATTTGGCCTCCCAACAACAATGGAGGGCAGACGGGCGATACTCAGAACAACGAGCATAGCTCCAGCTGGTTAAAAAAAAATAATTTGGCACAGCGGAGACCACAGGTGGTGCATCTGCCAGTCATCTCAGTCAGTCAACCCATAATATCTGAGTCTGTCCTGTGACCTATCAGCCTTTCGACACGTTACGTGGCTGAAAAATGCATCGAGCCTGGCACAAGCACTGTAGTGATTATTATTGTTGAGTGTTCTAAGAGTCTTACACTGAGAATGAGTGTTTCACAGTGAGTGATGCATGAGTGTAAGAGTGGCGCTGTCTTGGTTCACACAGATTACAGGCTCGAGTGGGGAGACATCGCCGTTCGCCATAACCGCATCTTTGGGAATAAATGGCCCAAGTCAGAGGACGGCAAAGTCAACGTGCCCTACAAGGTGTCCCTCGCCTTCTGTGAGTGTACCGCCTCAATTGTTAGACATGTGCTGGTTAAAGTAATCATGGGTTTATTCCTTTTTATTCAAGCATTAACAATTTTAAATTTTGATACTTGGTTTTTCCTAAGATCTGGAGCTTCTTTCAAGACATACAAAGACAAGATCCCCCATATAGCCTTAACAGACTGTAGGGGCAAGTGCTGTTAGCGAGCACCTATGAAGGCCGGAACGGTACACGAGGGGGTGGGTGGCCAGCACCACGCCCGACCGCCTTTGTCTCCCTAGTGGCAATGTTTACACTCTGCACCAGGTACTCATTTGAGGCTGAGTCGACCTAGGGGAGGCCTGGGACCGGTTCAGATAATCGTCACTGGTGTTGGCCGTGAGCAGGAATCGAACTCGTGTCGCCGGGTTCATAGCGCAGCGCGCTAACCGCTACACTACCGCTCCCCACAAGACATACACCACCATAATCACACACACTTAACCTCTTTAGCTATGTGCAGCTGGGTGCCTCTTTTGTCTAAAACGATGCTTTCGCTGTTTTGCACCCATACATTTTTCTATTAAAACGTTTGCATGAAATAATTTCATTTTATTATCACTCTAATGATTTAAGAAGCCACAATAAAGGTTTTTCGGGTTAGATTGCGTGAATATAAATGTGTTGTGAAACCTGCCACCACCCGATGCAGCCAATTAGTCACGTAAACAAAATGTGCCAATTAGTTACTACTTCAGCATACCAGTGTGATGGAGAGTAAACCCACCATGGGAGATGAAGGCCTACGTGTTAAACTGCCTGAAGTAGCCACCTACATCTAAGCCATTGCTGCTGCTACAGAAACTGCAACAATCCTCTTTGGGGAAAAAGTGTTTTGGTTGTTCTTCAAATTACCGTGAGTAAACGTTCTCAGAATTATCATTCAAATTAATCTGTAGAAAAAGTCCTTGAAAGACCTCGCACGCTCCGGTCATGAAATGCTTATTTTTCTGCTCCTTGTGCTTCATCCCTATTTCTTGATTTTCGTGCACCTAGTTCTTTCTGTGCCTTGTTCACCCTCTTCATTAAAGACCGATATCTTTAGCTGCTTTTAAAATAAACTTTGAGCAATGTACCTCCCACCGCCGAGAGACTGGAAGGGGGACCAGATTGAGGGCAGAGTTCGCATGAACAGAGTGGCACTCGTTTAGAAAAAAGTGCGGCACCCAATGTGTAACGGGGTCTAAATTATGTAGAGCTGTGCTATGTGTGAAATTATAATCACTTGACCATAATTGCTTTTGAGCAAAGAGATTGCTGTGATAGGCTGAAGGCGAGTGGATAATAAGGAACATTTGTCTCTGAAGAAAAAAGTAACTCAATTACTTTGTAGGATTGGTGTGTGTACTTACATTCACCCAAGGATCAAACCATATCCCAGAGCTTTGATTAATTGATATTTTATTTGGAAAAGCGGTAGCAAAAATATTTTCAATTCACAAATCATTGACTCTAGTGGGAGCGATGGAATTCTAACTCATGATTGCGATATAATCTTGCAGTTAGTGAATTAGTTCTATGTATCTCACAATAGCAAAAAAATGCGCATCACATAGGAAACAGAATATCAGATGAAGAGGAGGAAGTGCCAGATATCATACTTGAAGAGGTCAACTCTGTCGATTGTAGTGTGAACAAAGGGACAGTTCCTGGACCAGATGGTATAATCATGGACATTATCAAAGAAGAGGGGCATTGCAATGACTAGAGGATATACATTTAGAACCATCATAGTGCATCAGTTACTATTGGCATGAATTCTGACATCACGCAAACTTTGACATCACAGGTCCAGTAATTATATTTGTTACGTCTGATAATTACCAATGACTTGGTATTCGAAGTAACATAACCCTTTATTCAGCATTTTAAGGTGATGTAATCACATTGCTTGATTTTGTTTTGATTACTTTATTTAATCTCTTTAACATACATATGATAAAGAGAAATACACACTATCTGAGGCATCCCATCTGCTCTCAGGGATGAATAGTGAACGACCTCAGACCCTAGCACTGTGGTAGCAAATAGAGAACATTTGTTGTAACTCTGTAATAAACATGACTCTCGATATATAGGACGTACAACTTTACCTTCTTATATACATGTTATAATCATACAAGTAGGCCTCTAACTAAGCCTAGAGAGGCTCGAGTCGGGAATCGTGATGATTCCTCAAGTCGCCAGGTGGGGGACCGTGATATGAAGATTTTACACGTGCAGAGAGTCCACTTTGTGTTTTTTCATGAATCTGTGCCGCTCACTTAACACAAGTTGTTTAGAAATTAGAAAGGCCAGATACCAACGCTGTCAAATACATGCATTGGGGACTCAGTGAATGAGTCATAAGTCAATAAGTCACACATGATTGATGCTTTCCAAAGACAATAGAAACCATGACAAGACTAAAACAAATAGGAAATCACCGCACCTCACCATCAGTGGCCCCTGGGGCCCTCCCCAGGGAGGAGGCTCCTGCGGTGCCGTCTGTGTTGCCATCGCTATAACAAGTGCTCAGTGGCCAGCGTGATCCCTCATCTAGCTCCTCTCACACATGGCGACTTACGTGACTCTTGAGTCTCCCTGTGTCTCATCGCACAGTTGATGGCGATATCAAGAAGATCGAGGAGGCGGCGCTGGAGTTTAAGAAGAAAACGTGCGTCCGGTTCATCCCTCGCTCCAACGAGACTGACTACATCTACATCCACGCGTGGGAGGGGTGAGACACGAAGACACGGACACCACAGAGACACGGAGACTACGTAGATAGGGACACTACAGAAACACGGACACTATAGAGACATTTTAGATTTGAAGTTTTCGTGACTGCAGGGATCCACACTCTTTGGTTCTTTCGGTAAAGTCACGTAGGTATAAAAAATAAAATACATTTAATCACGACGTTTTGGGCGCAACACAAGCGTCCGTCATCAGGTGGGACAACCACAGCAAGAAACAATTGCTGAAGTGGGCAAAAGAACTGCTGTAACAAGAGGCTATATAGGTAAGAGGGGGGGAGGAGCCAGGGAGGAGAGATAGAGAGGGTGGGGTGTGGGGTAGGAGGAGTGGAGTGCTGCAAGCTAAGACACGTGCACGACAAAATGCCGGGGGAGGGAGGGGAAGCGAGCGGGGCTGGGAGTGGGAGGCTGAAGAAACTGGAGATGCAGATATGAAGGTATACCATGAAGCAGTTAAGGTTTTACCTGGTTAATAATATCCTTTCAATGATTGCTCAATTTGTATCCATCTTCCTGGTTGAAGTTATGTCTATGTTTATATATCTGGATGGCTTCATGAACAAACCTTTGATAAGTAGCCTGAAGATTTGCAGAGTACCTTGGTCTCAATATCATGAGAGCCCTCAGCGTAATAGCAATGGTCAGCCACGGTGGAGGTATTAGTGCTGCCGTGTTTCAAGAACACAATGTGACATGGCCACTATAGAGACATAGACACTTCAAAGACACTGACTATACATAGATGCAGACGGTACAGAGACTCAGACGCTGCAGAGACATGGACATTGTTCTGTCCTTTTTGATATGTACACCCAATAATCACTAATGGCAGTAAGCGCAAGGGTTGAATTGATAGCCTGGTTAGGAGGCCTGGTCATATGACACTTGATAATTTACAATATCTAACACAAACAGGTTTGAAATTTCTATCCAGATTGAGGGTCCCTGATCACGTGACTATACAGAGGCTGCTTCAGCTGTTTTAAAATGCAGAAGAGAAGTTGCAATCCTGTACCCACAATACTTGTGAGTAATGCATGTTATTACTGATGTAGACTACATGAGTGTATTAGTTCATGGCATATAACAGGTTTCAAACACAGAGTTACACAGCATTCCACATGTGCTCTGATAAAGAGGCCTACTCAGGCATAAGCATGGGCAGCTCATTTTGTTAAAGTCTGAGAGATATTGTGAGTCACTCTTGAAATAGCTGCCCTGCATAAATCTTGATGATATATCCAACGCTCCTAGAGCAAGGATAATGAAGTATGCTTTGTTATAACCCTTTGTTGTAATTCTTGGACAGTCATATTTCAGTTCAGTCTGTACTTTACTGTATACTCGCCACAGTGGTGAAGTATGGCAAGTGTCTGCTTAGGCATTTAAAACTGCTTGATGTAATGGAGCTGTTTGTCACTGTGCATTTGATGAGGAAATTAAATGTTAAGTTAGCTCATGACTTCTGTTTTTTTGATGTGTACAGTTTTACCCAGTAATGGATCCATCACCACTCAACTTTGGTGAAGGTCATGCTCATTAACCATATCAAGTTCAGAAGATCAGTCTGAGTTTAGACTGTGTTTATGAACCAGGGTTGATAGTCTGAATAGATGTATTCCGTTTATGTGCATTGAGGTCAGAACACACTAAAGTAACACAGACACTACAAGGACATGGACATGACAGAGCCATGGACACCACAGAGTCATAGACACATCCATGGTAAACTATTTTCTTGGCCAGTACCCTCTGCGGGTTGGACAAAGGAGGAAATGTCTACAGACCTGCCCAGTTCAGGGGATTGTGATGTAATAGAGCCCACTGAAGTGGTCTGATGTGTAGTCTCACCCAGAGCACCATCGCCGTAGTGAAGGTCATGTGCTCCAGAAGGACTCGGGTATACCTTGCCTTGGTCACCAGTCGGGTTTGCAGCTCTTGAACCTGCTGGCTTATGAGCAGTGCCTTGTAGTTTGGAAGCTGCATCTGACCTTAGTCCATCCATATGTTGGTACCAAGATGGTAGATAACTGAGTCGTTTGGAGGAAACAATTGGCTTGGTTCAGAGACGTGTTACTGCTCCGATCAAGTCACCAAATTTGGGTAAATGTGAACACCCTTCTCTAGCCGCCAGGAAGTTCATGAGTCACTTGGTGAACAGCCTTGGAGCAGGGGCCAGTACGTGTAGTGTTGCCCTAGAGCATAGAGCCGCAGCTACTGGAAGTACCGCAGGTGCATGGAAACATGTAGGTAGGCATGCATTGCAAGTAAGGCATTTAGCATTCTTACATCCAGGATTGCCCTGTAGCCCACATAACTTTCTGACCATGACACATCTGGAGTAAAACCCCAGTCCTTATTGATTGGCAGCAACATATTGAATGGCTTCTATGTTGAGAAGTCGTGAAATTTATTTGGTGAGCATCTGAGAGAGCTCTGGATCCTCCGGCGGAAGTGAAGGCTTGAACCCACTGAAACGTGGGGCTCATATAAGTCCCAATGACTCAGACCCATGTGTCCGGTGTTGTGCATGCCCACATAGTTATACAGTCGCCTATGCATGTAGGAGACTAAGGGGATCAGCTGCTTTACTTGGCACCATCAGTGCTGCTAATGCTTGTATGCCGTGGTGGTTGTGTCAGTTTGGCACTGTGGGTATTTGAGCTTCTCCTTTATTCTGCCTCCTACAAAGCTGGATGTGTAGGCTGGTTTCCTGCTGTAGTACCGGGACTGGTGTCTGGAGGCCTTTAGGGGACAAAATGACTTATGTGCCTCTGCCTTCTTTCCATCGTAAGTCGTTCCATCAGGTCCTTGTGAGAGTGGCTCTCCCCTTCGAATAGTACAGTGCACAAGACCACCCTTGAATTGGTGGTCAGCTTTTGTCCCCTTATGTCAGATCACCCCTCTGCCCATTACAGCAGAAGCCACCATCAGGTATGTGTTTTTGAACAAGTATCTTCTCGCGTCGAGCTAGGCCTGGTGAAACTCCTGGTCCTCATCCTTAGGCCTGAGAGTTTCCATCGACTCGAGAATGAATTTGGCTGCGAATGCCATGTACGTAGAGATGTATATGGCGGAAGCTGTGGCACAATGACCTTTATCCATGCCCTGTCCATAGCATCTGACAGGCCTAGCAACAGGGTGATCTTGGTGCACCTTCACTACCATAGCTGCAACCACATGTGGTATGAAGCGAATGTGTAAGGGTCCACCTTGTCCAGTGCATAATAGGCATTGAGGTTATGCCTGGTCCATGTTGACCCGGCTGGTTTTGCCCATTCCCCGCAGATCTACTTCATCAGAGACTCTGGAAGCGGAAGAGTTATATTTCTTGCTGGCAGACCCCTGGTAAGAATTAGCTTCGACTTGATTGGCTCCAGTTCTTTTGGTTTCAGAAGCTTGAGCTTGATCTTCCTCGTCAGTGAGCACAGGCAGTCATGTGGGAACGTCCATTTCTCAGTTCTCTCTTTGACGAATCTCGGTCCAAGGATTACTCTTGCCAATGAGGAGTTATGTCGCATATTCGGTCTTTTCCAACTTGTCTCTCCTCTGAACAACTTCTTTGTCACAGCCTCCTGCATGAAGGTGTGCATCTGATGCTTGTTCAGCTGCATCTCAGGTTCCTGGAGGTTGATGCTTCCGCAGCGAGATGTGGGATAAGTGGCACTGATCTCTGGCCTGTGACATCATGTGAAAACAAGATGTTCTTGTCTGCCCTAGCAGATTGAGGGGTCTGTGGCAAACACATCAGCTGTCTGGTCTGGACCATAAGGGCCTCCAGAGCTGCTCTGCCACTCTGATGAGGACGTTCTTGCCCACATGGAATGTGCGGTCAAGTTCCCGACGAGGCTTCTGTCAGATCCATCCCCCTTGTCCACCTCTTCTCCTAGAAGAGAAGTCTCCCCCGCGATGAGATCCTCTTCCCTGGACAGCTGGTCAGAAGAACTGACAAGCGCCTCCATTACTAACCGTCTTCCACTGTTTTCATCTGGTGTGGCGGCTTGGATCTCCTATATTCGCACAATGTGTATAAGTCTGCCCGCTGTACACCCCAAATTTGTCCAGCCTTTATCGACAGAGTTGCTGGCTCTATGGCTGGCCTGAATAATAAAGTCGCCACTGTGAGCGGCTGACATGAAGTGGCTCTGACAGTCCTGGTGGCACTCCAGAGAAAAATGGTGACCGCAAGTTGCACGCAATCTAATCACGAGCCATGCTCTGAGCTGCAAGGCTTACATGACATGACCCTTTTTGTGGGAACGGTGACATACCAGGGGGTGCACACTTCAGAAGACTTGCCTCCCACAACCTGCTAACAGAGGGGCCCTCTTTGATGGTGAAACATTGGAGGAAAGTTGAGAAAATTTGTGCAGCTTCGCCCACTCGGCAGTTTTTACAGGCAATGACTTCTCTCTCGTTTATTGAAACAAGAGAGATTATCGCAGTCAGCAAGTTATCCTTATCATAATTGACTTCAAGACATGTAAAACAAAAAAGTGGATGTTGGCACTAAGTTACAACGCACACCTACAGTACATACTCGATCTTGTAGGTGCCATGTGTGTAATGGCATTAAAATAACAACAGTTAATCAAGCTGGGTCACGAGTATTAGAGTTTTAAAAATGTGGACGTGCATCAAAAACTAGACACAGTCCAAAGAGCAAAAAAAGAGGCAAGAAAGGATAGACATACATTCATTCTAGATTTGAAGCTTTCGTGACTGCAAGGATTTATATTCTTAGGTTTTTTCGGTAAAGTCACGTAGGTAAAAAATTAAAATTAATAAAAGTAAAATAAAATAAAAATCACGACGTTTCGGAGGCAACACAAGCTTCCATCTTCAGGTGGAACCGTCACAGCCCGACAGCTGTATCAAGTAAATGAGAGATTACAAGAGATACCACTCCGTATATATAATGGTTGAGGGGGGAAGGGCCAGGAACGGCACACTTTTTATTAATATGGTAAGATGAGGCTTAAGACTAAGAATAGACTGCATAACAAAAGACTGAGCCTTTGTTATGGAGAGGTGCGGTTTGTGACTAACGCCTAGCCTACATAACAAAAGTGTGAAAAAAGAAAAACTAGACCTGGTTGAACAAAACTGGCTGTCTATCAGTAACCTGTAATAGTTGTCTGTCAAATAAGATGGTCCAAATAAGTGTAGTTAAATCCTTTTTGCATGGTTAATCACATCTTTCCAATGATTACTCAGTTTGTAACTATCATCACGGTTGAAATTATGTCTGTGTTTGTATATTTGTATGGCTTCGTGTACAAACCTTTGATGGTAGCCAGGAGGTTTGCAGAGCACATTGGTCTCGGAAAAGAGCATTTCATGAGAGCCCACAGAGTTGTAGCAATGATCGGCAACGGCTGAAGAATCAGTTCTGCCGTGTTTCACATCTGACTTGTGCTCGCGGACACGATCAGAAACATGACGTTTCGTTTCTCCAATGTAGCAATCACCACAACTGCAACTCAGTTTGTAGACTCCAGGATACTGTAAGTCAGGAACGACATCCTTCACAGATGGAATCAGATCACGGATTTTATGCACTGTACTGAATCGGACTTGGATCTTATGTTTGTTTAGAATTTTTGGTCACGCCTGCTATGTATGGTAACGTGATAGTTTTGGTCGGAGTTTCATGTGGCTGTTTCTGTATGGTTGGAGAAACAGCTTGGCGGATGGTGCGGTCAGAGTATCCGTTCATCCTGAGGGCCCGATGTACATGTCTTAATTCACTGGCCAGGTGGTGTTGGTCAGAAATGCCATGGGCTCTGTGGTATAGCGTTTTGATGAGATAATTATTTTGAGATGGGTGGTGGTGGGAATCCGGTTTCAAGTAGGAATCTGTGTGGGTGGCTTTCCTGTAGACAGAATGTCCCAAGGATCCGTCAGGTCTCCTCTCAAACAGAATATCCAAGAATGGTAGTTTACCATCTTTCTCCACTTCCATGGTGAATCTGATGGATGGGTGTCTGGAATTGATGTGGTCCAAGAAGTGGTTCAATGCTGGGAGGCCATGTGGCCAGATGACGAAAGTGTCATCCACATACCTCTTCCACAGGGAAGGACGCAGGGTGGATGTCTGGATGGCGTCTGATTCAAACTTTTCCATGAACATGTTGGCTATCACTGGTGACAAGGGGGAGCCCATAGGGGTTCCCTCATTCTGTTTGTAGAAGGTGCCATTCCAGGTAAAATAGGTGTTGGTGAGGCAATGCCTAACCAGCGCAGGTACATCAGAATTCAATCCATGTTGGACTAAGTCCTCAATTATTGTTAGGGTGTCCGGTACTGGGACTTTGGTAAACAGAGATACTACATCAAACACCCTAACAATAATTGAGGACTTAGTCCAACATGGATTGAATTCTGATGTACCTGCGCTGGTTAGGCATTGCCTCACCAACACTTATTTTACCTGGAATGGCACCTTCTACAAACAGAATGAGGGTACCCTTATGGGCTCCCCCTTGTCACCAGTGATAGCCAACATGTTCATGGAAAAGTTTGAATCAGACGCCATCCAGACATCCACCCTGCGTCCTTCCCTGTGGAAGAGGTATGTGGATGACACTTTCGTCATCTGGCCACATGGCCTCCCAGCATTGAACCACTTCTTGGACCACATCAATTCCAGACACCCATCCATCTAGATTCACCATGGAAGTGGAGAAAGATGGTAAACTACCATTCTTGGATATTCTGTTTGAGAGGAAACCTGACGGATCCTTGGGACATTCTGTCTACAGGAAAGCCACCCACACAGATTTCTACTTGAAACTGGATTCCCACCACCATCCATCTCAAAAGAATTCTCTCATCAAAACGCTATACCACAGAGCCCATGGCATTTCTGACCAACACCACCTGGCTGGTGAATTAAGACATGTTCATCGGGCCCTCAGGATGAACGGATACTCTGACCGCACCATCCGCCAAGCTGTTTCTCCCACCATACAGAAACAGCCACATGAAACTTCGACCAAAACTATCACGTTACCATACATAGCAGGCGTGACCAAAAATATCTCCAAAATTCTAAACAAACATAAGATCCAAGTCCGATTCAGTACAGTGCATAAAATCCGTGATCTGATTCCATCTGTTGTTGTATGTGTCGGGTTATGAAATTTTGATAAAAATAATAAAAATTAATAATTTTCCGAAAAATGCGCAAATCGCATTAATTATGATAGTGTGTATTAACATGCATAAATTATGATAATCACGGAGATAATCGTAATTTATGCGGATGCTTGCGGTTATGTTAATGTGTGCAGTTGTGATAATTGGCTTAGCTTCGTTTATCCAGAGTTATATCAATCAGGATAACACGATTATCGTCGATTAAACATTTACTGATTATCTTAGTGTTTATATTATTTTAGGTCTCCAGGTTCAGATCTCATCACAGGATACAGTTATCAAGAATAAGATAGTTTTGCATGGACTTGGAAAGAAGCACTCGAACAGTTGGTGTGAAGCAATTTATTCTAACCAAACATGTGACATTCTAGCATGCAGGTCAAACATGCGTCAATAATTCATGAATAACCAAACTCTTATACATTTGCGATATTATGCATTCGATTAATATGAATAACTAAAATTCTTATGCAATTACGATATTATGCATTTGACTAAAATGAATGAATAAACTCTTATGCATTTGCGATACTATGCAATTACCTAATAACTTTCTTATTCATGTAACTCGACGGCAGCAACTGCTTTGCACGATCAGTTGATATTGAACGCACCACCTCGAAATGGCAACCCTTTTTGAAACGCAAAGATCACTTTTTGAAAGTCTTATTCGTGTGCGTGCTGTGCGTGCGTTGTCCTCTCGTAATATTAATTGTGTCGTTAGCTTGTGTGGTGTAGGAGGATACAAACAGCGGCCAGCTTCCTCTGGGTGGGGCGTGGCGCATCGAGTCGTGCTGCTCCCTCGCTCGGCGTGTCGCTCGGCTTTTGCTCTCTCTCTCTCTCTCCACTGCTCGATGACGAGTTGGCACGATGCTGTCCTTGAAGATGCTCGGTCGCTCGTGTCGCTCGTGTCGCTCGGTGTCGCTCGGTGGCGCACGGTGGCGCACGGTGGCGCACGGTGGCGCACGGTGGCGCCGGTGGCGCACGGTGTCGCCGGTGGCGCACGGTGGCGCACGGTGGCGCCCGGTGGCGCACGGTGGCGCCGGTGGCGCACGGTGGCGCACGGTGGCGCACGCTTGGCGATCTCCAGCTTTCCTGCGGGTTGTTCGCTGGTCGTCACTCTGACGAGTAGCGATGCTTCGTTCGTGGCAGGGTGGACGTTGGCGTCTTTGTTGGCTTCACTCGCAACTCGGCGACTCAGGGTAGCGATTCTTCTCAGGTGGTGCAGACCTCGGCTTGTAGCGGCCAGCTTCCTCTGCAAACCTCGTCATTCTGGATGACGAAAACTTCTTGACGATTTCTGGTGGGGCCCGTGGCCCGGACGATGTGGGGCTCAGAGCCCTGGCGATCTGAGTTGAATGGATTTTTCCCCGGCTTATATTCAGAAAATCCACTCAATCTTCCCGAGTTGTTTGAAGGCCGTCGTATATCTTTCTGTGGGTTGAACACATCTGCGTTCGTGTGTTTCGTGTGTCGTGTGCGTGTTTATTAGTAAAGACCCAGCGGTGTAACCATTCTGGAGGAGGGGTGGGGAATGTTATTTTGCTTGCGTGTGCAAATCTTGCTGTTTGTGCTCAAAACGTGATCACCCTCCTCTCTCTTTTGCGAGAGAAAAACAAACTAAAACAGAGCGAGAATAAGCAGACATCACCGCGTCCCCTCCTCACGACCTTCCTAACCCTCCAAGTATTCATGGGCCATCTGTTTGTGCTGCGGGGAGACAAAGGCGGCCGTGTTTAACTCAAGCGTGAGCACCCTCTCGTTTCTCCGCGTCTCTTGCGAGAGAAAACAAACCATGTCAGCACAAACCCCCCCCCCCGCCCTTTGTAACCTTTTTACTCCCTCTTTGCTTGTCAGGCCCTGCTGGAAGACAAAGGTGGCTGAGGAGATGTTTGCAATACATTTATGTGGTCCTGTGTGTTACATTTATTCTTGAATTATATTTTATGAGTTCCTTCGGTCTTGGTATCGGGGTTATCATTCGTCTATGTTTAATGAATATTCGCCATGATCCTCGTCACATTATTATTTTGGGCTTCGCCAAGTTTAGTTCTCCAGAGATTGGTGTTTTATTCTGAGTTAATTTTTTTATGTCCTGAGGTTAAGTGCATGCACTTAAGCTTTCTGGAATTCGTACTCTTTAGTTTTTCGGAAGGTCGTGTAGATAGGAAACATATACTTCTAAATAATATGTATGCGGTGAATATAAGGGAATTACTAATAATAATATTATTGTTTGTTGGTTAATTATCTATGTTAAGTTTCTATTTTTCGGTAAGGAAAACGTTAAGAAAACGCGAGTTTCAACCTTTGTTTGCTCTGCACCTTATCTGTACATCTCCAGATGTCTTTGGGAGGTTAGTCCATACATCTTTTGTCCATCTGGATGTCTATGACCTCTCTGTCACCGACTTCTTACCAGTTTAATGGCCGTTTCACAGATTCCTGGTGTGTTTGTAGTGGGTTGTTTTCATTATTTAATTAAAAGGTATATATAGATATAATAAAAAGAGAAATAGTTTTTTTTCTTAATTATTCTTAATATTAATAACGGAAAACAGGGCATAGATCCAACACTGTGAAGGATGTCGTTCCTGACTTACAGTATCCTGGAGTCTACAAATTGAGTTGCATTTGTGGTGATTGCTACATTGGAGAAACGAAACGTCATGTTGCTGATCGTGTCCGCGAGCACAAGTCAGATCTGAAACACGGCAGAACTGATTCTTCGGCCGTTGCCGATCATTGCTACAACTCGGTGGGCTCTCATGAAATTGTCTTTTCCGAGACCAAGGTTCTCTGCAAACCTCCTGGCTACCATCAAAGGTTTGTACACGAAGCCATACAAATATACAAACACAGACATAATTTCAACCGTGATGATGGGTACAAACTTAGTAATCATTGGAAAGATGTTATTAACCACGCAAAAAAGACTTAATTACACTTTTTTGGACCATCTTATCTGACAGGCACTATTTAACTTTACTTTACCGAGTGTTTAACAGTAATCTCTTCATTGTTCAGCCAGCATTGGTATAAACAATGGCATTTCCGTTCTTTTGTATCATTGTTTCAGGCCTCCCCCTCCCCCTCTCTGCCCAATGTGTTGGCGTGTGCAGCAGTTTGTCTCTTGCGCACAATCGCTTCCACGCCGTCGCCCACCCTTTTGGCCCCGCCCCCTCCCTCCCGATACGTTCCATTCATTGGCTACCACATTCTGATGAGCTCCCCCCCCCTCTCCTCCCCCCCCAACTCGCTTTTAAGGGATTACATCTTGAATCATTGCCTCACTTGATGCAGCTAATCTGGCTGTGACGGTCCCACCTGATGACGGAGACTTGTGTTGCCTCCGAAACGTCGTGATCTTTATTTTATTTTATTTTTATTAATTTTGATGTTTTACCTACGTGACTTTACCGAAAAAACCTAAGAATATAATATCTGGCGACTTATTTGTTTCATAATAGTAAGCAAGGAAGCATATTTTTGATCAGCACACAAACATGATTGTAATGTTTGTCAAATAATGTGTTTAACAATAGTAAACAATGGGCTTGAGTTGTTAGCGTAAGAAGCAAGGAAATTTTCACTTACCATAGGTGTGTTGAGGCCTTGTGCCATGCGTAGCCCCCGTCCTGGCCTACATTGGCGAGGTGGCGGAGTTGGCACATTGCCAGGCTCGGGCTGGGTCGCTACCTCCCAAACATCCCCCGGCCGTGCAAGAATAATGGTATGTAAGCAGTAAATATGATTAGCTACGGAGTCTGTAGTATAAAGTGGACGCATCGTGTTGGGGGGGGGGGGCGAAGAGGACATGACACTCTGAAGAAATATCGGCAGCGTGATGTGTGTCTGTGTTGCCTGTAAAACGCGTAAAAGTAAATGTCCCCTGTGAGGTGGAGCGAAGGCGCATCACTTGGCAGGGTCCACCCCCCCCCCCCCCCCCCCCCCCCCCCCCCCCCCCCCCCCCCCCCCCCACGGAATTGGCGTCAGTTGGTACGGTCGATGTCGTGCAATAAGTAAATAATTAATAATAGAAACGGCACAAATGTGTTAATTATACAACTTTAAAGTTTACGGAGGGGAAAACGGAATAGCCTATTCCACCGCGGGGCTTGGGGCGTGCCGCCCGGCAATTTTTTTTATACGTGAAGGCCACCGTCCGAGAGCCAAATCCCCGAAAGCGCGAGCGCGCGGAGACTTTTATATATAAGATGATAGAAGTGACATCCCGGACTCCTGCAAGGTAATAGATATTGTCCAAGGACCACGTTGTTATAACGAAATAAACTTTATTCGAACGATTCATGGAAAAGATGACACAAATCGAGTCTGTCATCATGTCACTGCAAAAGCTGATTATTTGTAAGCGGGATTTTTGACATTTATTTTTTAAACTGTGGGCAAGTAGTAATGGAGTCTATTGCGGTTGTCTCTGCAGGAACTGGTCGTTCCTTGGCTGTCAGGGTAGGGACCAGGCACTGTCCTTGGACCCCGGCAAGGTGACCAAGGGCGTTGTTCTGCACGAGTTCATGCATGCGCTCGGCTTCTACCATGAGCACAGCCGCATCGATCGCGACAAATACGTATTGGTGCTGAGTGACAACGTCAAGCCAGGTACGTGGCTGCTTCCGAGCTGCTGCCAAAGAAGGTTTCACTCCACATTTAACAAGTGGTGGCAATATTGAATTGGCTTGGAGGTCACTGCCTTTTCTGTCACAGCTGATAATGCTAGGTGACCAATCCATATGTTAGACAGCCCTCATGGATGTGTAATGTACGACTCTGTAGACAGAAAACTGTCGAGGCACCTTCTTATTTATTACTCACAACTTGCACTGTTACACTCACTAGTGCATAACACAACAATGACCACCTAGCAACGACGGCACTAACTGACTAGATAGCTGGCTAACTATCTAGCAGCGGCAACGTCAAGTGATGACAAAGAAGGCAGCGATGACGGCAATGACGAAGATGGCAGCAACGATGAGACAACCCTAACTCCCACGGACAGGCCCGAGCTCCCTCTCTCGCCCCCTTTTATGCTTCCAGTGGGGCCTAGCCACGCCCCCCTTCTCGAACAATCTCGCTGGTTCTGGGAGCTTAAAGATGGATCCCTTCCATGACCCTTGCACCAGTTCTTCCCCTTGGGTGGGTACACCCACAATTGCTACTCCTGATCGCCAGTCGGCGCTGCTACACTACAGATGTATCTGTTAATTTCACTCCTAAATATTGCTGCGGACAAGGTACAATTGTTGACGCTATCATTATACCACTTTTTAACTTCTGTGTAGTGCTGAACTTCACGTGACAGCTTCTTACTTTTCCTTCATCACTTTATTTTACTAACATCTTTTAACATTGTCCAACATGCTCCCCGCTCGTTCGCCGCGTTCCGCCAGCCTTGCTCGCTCCGCGTCTCCGTCGACTCTCCTCTCCGCTTCCCCCATCACAGTTCGGCCGCTCTCCCACGGCTTCTCTGCCTCTCTCCAGCCGCCCTCTATCGGCTTCTCCGCCAAACTCCAACCGCTTCTCCATCAGCTTCTCCGTCACACTCCAGCCGCTTTCTGCTGGCTTCGCCGTCACACTCTACGCTACTCTACACGTCTCTTACTCCGCTACTACCTTGTACATTCTACTTCTACCCTATACTTCTCCACTGCTACCCTATACTTCTCTACTGCTTCAGCTCCAACCGTCTTCTTCTCCTCCCCAGGCACGACTCCCGTCGGCTCCAACTCCCCTGTATTTATCCCCGACCCAATTAACTTCCAATTGATTAATCGGCGTCCCTCCGACGCCCCCGCTCCTAGCCCCCTCCTCCACCTGTTGTTTTTCCAGACATCGTGGCGCCAGATCCCGACAACAACAACCACCAACCAATCACCATCTTGCGTCCTTAATTATCCTCAACCCGTCTCTGGCCTACCCTTCTGAGCCTTGACAACAACACCCATCCTCACATGCCCCCACTGCACTGCGCGCACGTGCGTGCAATCTCCCGCGTGTGGCGCGTATTTAAACCACTACATCTGTAACACTGCTTATAGATCAGCTACTAATGAAACACTAAACAGACGAATCCCCCTTTATTTTTCTGGTCTTCAATTTGCACTAGATGTACCATACAGGACCCACTATTGTGACCTCTACATAAAATCAAATTTCATATCACTTGATGCAAGAAGAATTCTACATTGGGCCCTGTTCATCCATAAAATCCTTATTGGAAAATCTGCACTATACTGAGCTAAATCAATAATCCCACTGTCAAACCCAAGAAACCTACGACGTCCATCTAATTGTTTTCATACTATTGTAGAGGAGTAAAATACGCAGTGCACACTGTTAACCGAGGGCAACTGAGGGCGAACAGGTGCGCATGTGCAACATGAGGTTGCACGGACAAACCGCCACCTAATGAAGGGAGAAGCGGGTGCAAACAGGGGTCGACCATTTTTCGATTTAAAGCTTTCGTGACTGCAGGGATTCATCTTCTTGGTTCTTTCGGTAAAGTCACGTAGAAGGGAAGTAATAAAATAATAAAAATAAAACATAATAAAATAATTCTCACGACGTTTCGGCCACAACACAAGCTCCGTTCATGCGACGGTCAATGGTATAGTGTATAGCATATTGTATTATAATAAATAGTATTAAAGTGTAATGTTTAATACAATGTATAAGGTAATATATAGTATCGAAATTGTATAGTGAATATACAGCAGTGTGGTATACAGTTGAGTGGGTAGAATAATACATAGTGTAATATTACACTATGTATTATTCTAAGACATAGGGTAGTGTATAGTAATACAGTATACAATGTAATACTATACAGTTTATATTTAGCGTTTTACGTTGTTGTTTAGTTACTGCAGCTACATACTATTAACATTCCTTCCCTTTATTAATGCTACCCCTATCCCCTCCCTTTGATGCTGCTAATCCTGCATAATGCATGGGCATTATGCAGGATTAGTATTTCACAATAGCACGAATCGCATTCCTGCATTTCCCATAAATATGCGACATTCCTCTTGATATGCAGATTATTTTGTCAATGCGCATTTCCCCCCCTTCCAACCCAGCTTAAATAGACGCTCCAAGCATGGTGGTGTTTTCTTTTAGACGCTGTCGCCTCGACAGACCTGGTCTTCACCTAAAACGGCTGCTTGTGTTGTGGCCGAAACGTCGTGAGAATTATTTTATTATGTTTTATTTTTATTATTTTATTAATTCCCTTCTACGTGACTTTACCGAAAGAACCAAGAAGAAGGGGTCGACCAGTTGTGCACGTCGAGACTTGAGGAGTTGCCAGGGAGATGGGAGATAAGGGGTGATTAATGGGCTGACAGGCGCCAGCTTGGCGAGAGCCTAAAGAGACACACGAGAGGTCTTGGATAATTGGCAGGGAGATATAAGCAGGAGGCTGTTTGAGCGAAGGGGAGTTGTTGCTGGGGACAAGAGTGAAGACCTCTCGCCGCTGCCGCTCAAGCCGTCAATGGACCTCAACCCTCACAAGTCGCCGGGCGGGTGATGGTTGATCCCCCCATCCGGGACAGATGAGTGAGTAGGTCTGAGGGAGCGTAGGTGAGGGCAGCGGTGAAGTGTGTGAAGCCTCTGTGTGTGGAGACGCTTTGTACGAAGTTGCTTTGTGTGGAGACGCTGTGTGCGGAGACGCTGTGTGCGGAGGCGCTGTGTGCGGAGTCGCTGAAAGCAGAGTGCAGGATAGCGAGGTGAAGGGTAGATAAGAGTGGTGAGAAGAAACATAAATGACCGTATAGTTATAGGAGTGCCTACAACTTGTGTATACAAAGGTGAATAAAGTGTACGCAGGTGACTTGTTACAACGTGGCAGTCTGAGTGATTTACAAAAGAAGACACTACACTATCACAGGAACAAGAATTAGAATAGGTGACGAAACCTTTGCTGTAGTACCAACGTTTTGGAACAACCTTGTTTCCTCCCTAAATATCCTAAATATTCATTCAAAAAATATCCTGAAGCAAAAGATTTGTGCTGGATACAACCACAGTGCCCAATGTAATTTGTAACTTTGATACTTACCCGTGCATCGAAAGTAAAATTTTGTTGTTTTGTTACCTTTCCCAAGCTCGCATTTATTGTTATTTTTAGTGATTTTCTTACCTTTTTTATACTTTCCACTCCAATCGTTTTTGTATTGTTTCTTGTAACTTTCTGACCCACCCCTACTGGACATCTATGAAAAAGAGCTTCATAGCTAATCAGATTTCTCCACGATGAATAAAGATTCTGATTCTAATTCTGTCAAACATTTATAGCAATAAGGGAGGAGGAGGCGATTGAGCAGAGTTAGGCAGCAGAGAGAATAAAGACAATAGGGCTTCGAGTCTGTGCCCAAACCGGTCACTCCAGCCTACAAACCTTTATCAACTGAGTTTCACACGCAGTCCCTGAGCCTTCACTGCACAGAGACTTTCAATAGATGCTGCTTAATCATGAACACCAGTTATGTGAGAGAGAGGGTACTTATTGTTGTTTTTTAAGGAAAATGTGTTGTTTAATTGAAGCATGCTCTACTTTAATGTCAATATCTGTTTTTCAGAATGGAAGGATGCAATTGTGAATACAATACTCCATGAGACCATCCGTGAGACCAATACAACAACTCCGTATGACTACAGCTCCATCACCCACTATGGCATGTACGTGGTGCTTCCAGGTTTTACCTTCACGGGATTGTGTATGAGAAATATGTGATATTCTGTATTTTAGTGTAATTCATTTTTTATTATCAACTGATTTTCTTATTCAATCGCACAGTTCTGTTGTAACAAAGGTGAATGTGTGTAATTGGTTGAATCACAATGGAAAACAAATATTTATTTTACAGGACTTGTAACCAGAGAGTTTTAACGACACATTTATATCTTCTTGTTTTTTTCGGTAAAGTCACGTAGAAGGGAAGTAATAAAATAATAATAATAAAAAATTCTCGCGACGTTTCGGCCACAACGCAAGCAGCCGTCCGAAACGTCGTGAGAATTATTTTATTATGTTTTATTTTTATTATTTTATTACTTCCCTTCTACGTGACTTTACCGAAAGAACCAAGAAGATGAATCCCTGCAGTCACGAAAGCTTTAAATCGAAATTTGACACATTTATATATTTACGCAATCTAACCAAAAAAAAACCTCTATGGATGATTGCAGTTCATGTTAACAATGGGCTCGGATGGTTCGGTTCCAGTTATCTGTTTTTTACAACTGGGGGAAACCTTATTGATAATACAAATAAACTAAATCGCAAAAGAAAGACCTCTTGGGTAGCATACATTGTAGGATACACGGGGTATGTTGTTTTGCTAATATGCAATATATGTAAAGTTATGAAAAACAAACACACTAACAGAGAAAACGGAGGACGTGGATGAACAACTCATCCGAGGGCACAACTTGACTAATTGTGTGCTAAACATGTAATGTGTGATAAGACTCTATGCTAAGCATGCGTAGGTAATTCGAGATGTTCTTGCCAGCGATAGGAAATGTAATATGCTATGCCAGAACATTGTAATAAATACAGTACCATTGATGTGCTGTTTGTGCACCAGCAATTCTGAAGCTAATTATTTACCCGTTGCATGGAATTCGGTGATCCTGTGCCCATGTAAGCCTCGTTCTCCCTTGAGCTGTCTTTGTGTGCTCTCTCTACATTCTCCCACAACTCGTGAATCTCAGCCATCCTCTCTGCTTCATGGTGATGGTCACTCAAGTAAATATGTACGGTAGATTTTTTGTGTCAGTTACATTAAATTGTGCATATTATAATATCAATAATTTAATTTCGTTAAGTTATTCGGTGTAAACGTAATGTTAGGTATTCATTATTTGTAAATGCAATTTCAATATATTGTGAATATAAAATTTGCCGGACATACTGCATTACTATAAAGGCTCTCCCCAAATACATCAGGCTGAGAGGTTTTACCGTAAATCAAATGCATTTTTGACTCAACATTTAATTTAACGAGAAAAAATCTTCAATATTTAACAAAACAAGTTAAATCAACATAATTTATTTAGTAAATGTATATCCAAAAAGAGAGGGTATTCACCAGCTGACTATGTGCAGGCCCAGGGTCAGCAACCAAAATAACAAGATTAAAAAAATCGAATTCGGTGAAAAAAAACTCAATATTTAAAGAGCTGCAATGCACGTGAATAACGTCACAGAGCAGTGCTTTAAGAGCCGCATGCGAAGCTGCAGGTTGCCGAGCCCTGAGCTAGACTGATGCATTACATGCAGAGGACTGCAGAACATTGTTGGCCACTGTGCATTTATTAGCACAAAACTGCATTTATTTATTTAGGGTAGCCTTTCTGGTTTACCCAAAATTCCAGCGTACTCCAAATTCCAGCTTGCTTCAGTCTAGCGTCAAGAGGTTTATCTATTATATATTTGTGCACATGAGCACGCGTGAATTTGCCTCATTGACAAGTTCATTTGCCTTGGAAAATGCACTGATGCCTCAAGGGTCTGCATGCAACAAAGTAACCAATAACATTCCACTTCTATCATTATCCACAATTATGCACACATGTTCTCAAGTTGCACATGCCTTACATGTCGGGCTTAATATCAAATCCATTGTGTAATAGAAAACTCCTTGTATTTGCACGTGCCTAATTGTATGTATGTTGAACTTCTTTTGCACCGTACATAGCAAACCGTGCGAATCAGAGGTGCGGAGAAAGGACAACAAATTAAGCACAACAAGCAGTACTAAAGAAATGAGTTTTCAATAAAAAAAAATGAGTTTTCAACTTGAATATTAGATATGATTGGAGAAGTGGTGTGCATTAGTGTGTAATGACATTTGTATTTGTTTAATGGTTCTCCTCTGTGTGCACCCAGGACTGCTGGATCTAAAGATGAGCACAGCCCCACCATGCTACCCAGAGATACCAGCACCATGCGTCGCTTTGGTGGCGGTCACACCCTGAGTGATGGCGATGTGGAGAAGATCAATATAATGTTCGACTCCAAGCCGGTACCACAGGAAAAAGCTGGAGAATCCTCATGTCACCAGAACGTATCTGCAGGTGCGAGAGCCACAGCCATATTGACCATTCGATAAGATGAAGCAGCTGTACTGGTAGTGGTGCGTGAGCACAGGGTGATAACAGTCCATATCACTACCCCCATGGGCAGTTTTTCTCACAAAACGTGAACAGGCGGCCACCAGATGCCTGTGAAATACGTGAGACTGTCAGAGCTCCATGCAGTAGGAAACACGGTGTCTCCTTCGCTGCCGTGAGCAGAGGCTGGGTGCTGAGTCTTAATGTCACATTGGATTTAGGTTTAAGGCAATGTTCGTGGAACTAGTGGGGAAGAATCTTCAGCATGTAATTTTATCATTTTTGGTCAACCCAGCAATCATGATAGTGTGGTGCATGTGCCTTGATCTGATTAGATGCTATTTTGACAAGTGAGGAAATCTGGAGATTTGCGCTCTTGGTCAATAGTGGCGCCACAGTGGGATACAGGGGGGCTAGAGCTGATGCCCCTTACCTGGCATACTGGAGGGCTAATAATAAGCTTACCCCACCACCCTCCCCTTACTGTGGGCGACAATGGGTTTGGCTTGGCATTGGATAGTAAAAAAATGTAACCAGATCAGATGATCAGATGACCTTGCAAGCACCTACATATGATAGGACAAAAACTAGATTCGAAGCTTTCGTGACTGCAGGAATTACTCCTTAGTTCTTTCGGTAAAGTCACGTGGAAATAAAATAAATTAAATAATAATAGAATATGACATTTCGATTGCAACACAAGCAACCATCATCAGGTACGAATGAATGAGAAAACAAACATAGCAAACTTAGAAATATAATGCAATACAACTCAGTCGGCTACTTGTGTGTCTGTCTGTCTCCGTGTCTGTGTTTTGTCTCTCTCTCAAATTTAACATTCTTTGGAAGAACATTAATCAACCAGGTAGGATGCTGACTGTTGTATTAGCCGACTCTCTGCGTTGTATTGCATTATATTTCTAAGTTTGCTATGTTTGTTTTCTCATTCATTCGTACCTGATGATGGTAGCTTGTGTTGCAATCGAATGTCGTATTCTTTTATTATTTAAAAAGATATATTTCTACATGACTTTACCGAAAGAACCAACGAGTAATTCCTGCAGTCACAAAAGCTTCGAATCTAGTTTGAACTACCTCTATGGGGAAGTCTTGCCGTGTTTGTTTCACACTTATCTTCTAATTTAACAATATTTCGAAGAACATAATCAAGCAGGCTATGCGTTAACTGTGTGTTAACCGACTCTCTGGGTTGCGTTGCATTACATTTTCTAATTTTACTAAACTTGCTTTCTCCGTACTTGTTTGTAAGTCTATTGTGTTTTGTCTCTCTCAAATTTAGCATTCTTTGGAAGAACGTTAATCAACCAGGTAGGATGTTGACTGTTGAGTTAGCCGACTCTCTGAGTTGTATTGCATTATATTTCTAAGTTTCCTATGTTTGTTTTCTCATTGATTCGCAGCTGATGATGGTTGCGTGTTGCAATCGAAACGTCGTATTCTATTATTATTTAATTCATTTTCTTTCTACTTTACCGAAAGAACCAAAGAGTAATGATAGGACATTTATGTGCTATGAAAAAGGGTCTTTGCCTGAAAAGTCGCATTCGATTTTTTCCTTTAAGGCTTGCAGTGTTGTTGATGCATGTGAGTTTTTAATTCATATCTACAACACACTCCAAGTGGATTTTTTAGCCGAGTGTGAGACAGTAGATCCTGGTTGAAACAATGGAGCCGAGGGGGTGGGACAATACGAGTCTCAGAAGCAGCTTAAGTAGCACACCTTGTAACCTGTATACATTTCATTTTAGGTTTACTTATGGATGCAATGATGTAACAACATCGTTTTAATATTTAAATGGACTGTAGTTCATATTATTGGTACTTTCAGTAAAGTCACGTAGATAGAAAATAAAATAATCAAATTAAATAATACATAATAAATTGAAAATAAAAAAAGCAAAAAAACCCACGACATTTCAATCGCAACACGCAAGCGGTCTTCATCAGGCGTGACTTTACCAAAAGAACGAAGAATATTAATTCCTTCAGTCACGAAAGTTTTAAGTCAAAATTGGACTGTAGTTGTGTCATTCACGCAGAATTATTACACATTTAAACAAACGAAGAGATGTAAAGGGTCAAGCAGATTGATGTTGCTATGTGGATTACACAGACATAAGGTGCTTTGGGTTTCTGAGGCATCTAAGTATCATATAAATCTTAATTTGAAGCTTTCGTGACTGCAGGAATCCATACTCTTCGGTTCTTTCGGTAAAGTCACGTAGGTAGAAAAATAATAGATCACGACGTTTCGATCGCAACACATACAATCATCATCAGGTGGGACAACCACAGCAAGAAAAAACTGCTGAAGTAGGTAGAGATCTGCCGTAGCACGAGGTTATATAGGCCTGGCAGTAGGGCGGAGAGAGAAGGGGGGGGGNAGCAGAAAGTGGACCCCGCGGCAGCACCCGGGTTACTGGAGTAAAGTGGACCACCGTGGCAGCACTGGAGAGATCGACTGCAGGGGGGGGGGGAGAGAAAAGGGCGGGGGGGAGGAGGCGGGGCAGAAAGTGGACGCGCGGCAGCACCTGGGTCACTGGAGAAGAGATTGGAGAGAGATGCACAGAGAGAGAAAGACAGAGTCGGAAATAACAGCTGACATAGCCAGGTAGGATGGAAACATCACAGTCAGTTAAGACTTTACCTGGTTAATAACGTCCTTCCAATGATTGCTCAGTTTGTACCCATCTTCTCAGTTGAAGTTGTGTCTGCGTTTACATATCTGGATGGCTACATGAACAAATCTCTGATAAAGGCCGGTGAGTTTGCAGAGTACCTTCGTCTTGGAAAAGTCAATTTGGTGTGAGCACACTGTTAAACAGTGATCAGCAATGGCAGAGCTATTGGTCCAACCGTGTTTCTGGGAGCTTAAAGATGGATCCCTTCCATGACCCTTGGCCCAGTTATTATCCCTTCCATGACCCTTCCCCAGTTCTTCCCCTTGGGTGGGTACATCCGCAATTGCTACTCCTGATCGCCAGTCAGCGCTGCTAAACTACAGATGTGTCTGTTCATTTCACTCCTAAATATTGCTGTAGACAAGGTACAATTTTTAAGCTATCATTATGCCACTTTTTAACTTATTTAACACTGCTTATAGATCAGCTACTAATGAACCACTAAACAGACGAATCCCCCTTTATTATACAGTACCACTATTGTGACTCTACTTAAAATCACTTGATGCAAGAAGAATTCTACATTGGGCCCTGTTCATCCATAAAATCCTTATTGAAAAATCTGCAATATACTGAGCTAAATCAATAATCCCACTGTCAAACCCAAGAAACCTACGACGTCCATCTAATTGTCTTATACTATTGTAGAGGAGTAAAATACGCGGTGCACACTGTTAACCGAGGGCAACCAAGGGCGAACAGGTGCGCATGTGCAACATGAGGAAGCACGGGCCAACCGCCACCTAATTAAGGGGAGAAGGGTGCAAACAGGGGTCGACCGGTTGTGCACGTTGAGACCGGAGGAGTTGCCAGGGAGATGGGAGATAAGGGGTGATTAATGGGCTGACAGGCGCCAGCCTGGCGGAGCCTAAAGAGACACACGAGAGGTCTCAGATAATTGGCAGGGGATATAAGCGGGAGGCTGTGTGAGCGAAGGGGAGTTGTGCTGGGGACAAGAGTGAAGACATCTTGCCGCTGCCGCTGAAGCCGTCAACGGACCTCAACCCTCACAAGTCGCCGGGCGGGTGATGGTTGATCCCCCCGCCCAGGACAGATGAGTGAGTAGGTCTGAGGGAGCGTAAATGAGGGCAGCGGTGGAGATGCTTTGCGTGGAGACGCTGTGTGCAGAGACGCTGTGTGCGGAGTCGCTGAGAGCAGAGCGCAGGATAGCGAGGTGAAGGGTAGATAAGAGTGGGAGAAGAAACTTAAATGACTGTATAGATAGTTATAGGAGTGCCTACAACTGGTGCATAAAAAGGTTAATAAAGTATAAGCAGGTGACTTGTTACAACGTGTCAGTCTGAGTGATTTATAAAAGAAGACACTACACTATCACAAGAATTAGAATAGGTGACGGAACCTTTGCCGTTGTAGTACCAACGTTTGGAACAACCTTGTTTCCTCCCTAAATATCCTAAATCTTCCTTCTAAAATATCCTGAAGCAAAAGATTTGTGCTGGATACAACCACATTGCCCAATGTCATTTGTAACTTTGATACTTACCCGTGCATCGAAAGTAAAATTTTGTTGTTTTGTTACCTTTCCCAATCTCGCATTTATTGTTGAAAAATCGGCAGGAATTTATATACTTTTGCAATTTCTCCTGAAATATTTTATCTATTTTACATATTTATTTTTAGTGATTTTCTTACCTTTTTTATACTTTCCACTCCAATCGTTTTTGTATTGTTTCTTGTAACTTTCTGACCCACCCCTACTGGACATCTATGAAAAAGAGCTTCATAGCTAATCAGATTTCTCCACGGTGAATACAGATTCTGATTCTAATTCTAGCTGTCAACATTTCCAGCAATAAGGGAGGAGGAGGCGATTGAGCTGAGTTAGGCAGCAGAGAGAATAAGGACAATAGGGCTTCGAGTCTGTGCCCAAACCGGTTACTCTAGCCTACAAACCTTTATCAAATGACTTCACACGCAGTCCCTGTGCCTTCACTGCACAGAGCCTTTCAATAGATGCTGCTTAATCATGAACACCAGTTATGTGAGAGAGAGGGTACTTATTGTTGTTGTTTTTAAGGAAAATGTGTTGTTTAATTGAAGCATGCTTTACTTTAATGTCAATATCTGTTTTCAGAATGGAAGGTTGCGAATGTGAATACAATACTCCATGAGACCAACCGTGAGACCAATACGACAACTACGTATGACTTCAGCTCCATCACCCACAACGGCATGTACGTGGTGCTTCCACGTTTTACCTTCACAGGGATTGTGTAGAGAAATATGTAATATTCTGTATTTTAGTGTAAATCATTTTTTATTATCAACTGATTTTCTTATTCAATCGCACAGTTCTGTTGTAACAAAGGTGAATGTGTGTAATTGGTTGAATCACAATGGAAAACAAATATTTATTTTACAGGACTTGTAACCAGGGAGTTGAACCGATATATTTTTGGGTATGGTTCTGGTTAACCCAAAACTGATTGAACTGATTGCAGTTCAGTTTAACACGTAGGCTTTTGCGACCAATATCATCCATAAGAGGTTTTTTTTGTGGCTTGGCTAGTGACGAATTGACATGTTCTGTTTATGTGACAAACCTTATTAGTTGGCTGTGTCGGGTGGTGGCGGGTTTTAACGACACATTTATATATTTACGCAATCTAACCCAAAAAAACCTCTTATGGATTATTGCGGTTCATTTAGTTAAAAATGAGCTCGGATGGTTCGGTTCCAGTTATCTGTTTTTTACAAATGGGGGAAACCTAGATTTGAAGCTTTCGTGACTTCAAGGATTCATACTCTTATGGTTTTATTCAGTAAAGTCACGTACGTAAAAAATATAATTAAAATTAATGAAAGTAATAACAGAAATAAAATACTATTATTACTTTTATTAATTTTATTTTTTACCTACGTGACTTTACGGAAAAAACCTAAGAGTATGGGGGAAACCTTATTGATAATACAAATAAACTAAATCGCAAAAGAAAGACCACTTGGGTAGCATACATTTGTTGAGTAGTTGACGGAGGTACTCGGAGACGGAGGTGAGTTAGGGGCTTCCGCCAGGGTTTATTAACAAGTATCACTATAAAGGGTTCCCTCTTCACCCCTTCCACTATCCCGTTCCTCCAGTGACCCCGCTTACGTCACGGGGTCTCCCTTAAATACCCTCTGAGGCGTGACGTCACGTGCACTGCCCAGCGCGTGCGACCCCACGTCCCGTGATGTCACCGCACCGGACAGCGCACGCGACGCCACCACTCTCCTCTACTCCCCTACACATTGTAGGATACACGGGGTATTTTTTTGATAATATGAAATATATGTAAAGTTATGAAAATCAAACGCACTAACAGAGAAAAACGGAGGACGTGGATGAACGACTTATCCGAGGGCACACCTTGACTAATTGTGTGCTAAACATGTAATGTGTGATAAGAATCTATGCTAAGCATGCGTAGGTAATTAGAGATGTTCTTCCCAGCGATAGGAAATGTAATATGCTATGCCAGAACATTGTAATAAATACAGTACCATTGATGTGCATTTGTGCACCAGCAATTCTGAAGCTAATTACTTACCCGTTGCATGGAATTCGGTGAGCCTGTGCCCATGTAAGCCTCGTTCTCCCTTGAGCTGTCTTTGTGTGCTCTCTCTACATTCTCCCACAACTCGTGAATCTCAGCCGTCCTCTCTGCTTCATGGTGATGGTCACTCAAATAAATATGTACAGTAGATTTTTGTGTCAGTTACATTAAATTGTGCATATTAAAATATCAATAATTTAATTTCGTTAAGTTATTCGGTGTAAACGTAATGTTAGGTATTCATTATTTGTAAATGCAATTTCAATTTATTATGAATATAAAATTTGCCGGTCATACTGCATTACCATAAAGGCTCTCCCCAAATACATCAGGCTATGAGAGGTTTTACTGTAAATCAAATGAAATTTTGAATCAACATTTAATTTAACGAGAAAAATTCGTTAAATATTTAACAAAACAAGTTAAATCAACGTAATTTATTTAGAAATGTATATCCAAAAAGAGAGGGTATTCACCAGCTGACTATGTGCAGGCCCAGGGTCAGCAACCAAAATAACAAGATTTAAAAAAATCGAATTCGGTAAAAAAAATCGAATTCGATAAAAACTCAATATTTAAAGAGCTGCAATGCACGTGAATAACGTCACGGAGCAGTGTTTGAGCCGCATGCGGGGCTGCAGGTTGCCGAGCCCTGAGCTAGACTGATGCATTACATGCAGAGGACTGCAGAACATTGTTGGCCACTGTGCATTTATTAATGCAAAACTGCATTTATTTATTTAGGGTAGCCTTTCTGGTTTACCCAAAATTCCAGCGTACTCCAAATTCCAGCTTCCTTCAGTCTAGCGTCAAGAGGTTTAACTATTATATATTATTGCACATGAGCACACGTGAATTTGCCTCATTGACAAGTTATTTGCCTCATTGACAAGTTCATTTGCCTTGGAAAATGCACCGATGCCTCACGGGTGCATGCTACAAAGTAACCAATAACATTCCACTTCTATCATTATCACAATTGTGCACACATGTTCTCAAGTTGCACATGCCTTACATGTCGTGCTTAATATCAAATCCATTGCCTAATTGTATGTATGTTGAACTTCTTTTGCACCGTACATAGCAAACCATGCGAATCAGAGGTGCGGGGAAAGGACAACAAACTAAGCACAACAAACAGTTCTAAAGAAATGAGTTTTCAATTAAAAAAATTAGTTTTCAACTTGAATATTATATGATTGGGAAGTGGTGTGCATTAGTGTGTAATGACATTGGTATTTGTTTAATGGTTCTCCTCTGTGTGCCCCAGGACTGCTGGATCTAAAGATGAGCACAGCCCCACCATGCTACTAGAGATACCAGCACCATGCGTCGCTTTGGTGGCGGCCACACCCTGAGTGATGGCGATGTGGAGAAGATCGATAAAATATTCGACTCCGAGCTGGCACCACGGAAACGAGCTGGATCAATCTCATTTACCGGAACGTATCTGCAGGTGCGAGAGCCACAGCCATATTGACCATTCGATGAGATGAAGCAGCTGTACTGGTAGTGGTGCATGAGCATAGGGTGATAACAGTCCACATCACTACCCCCATGGGCAGTTTTTTCAAAAAACAGGCGGCCACCAGATGCCTGAGAAATACGTGAGACTGTCGGAGCTGCATGCAGTAGGAAACACGGTGTCTCCTTCGCTGCTGTGAGCAGAGGCTGGGTGCTGAGTCTTAATGTAACATTGGATTTAGGTGTAAGGCAATGTTCGTGGAACTAGTGGGGAAGAATCTTCAGCATGTAATTTTTTCATTTTGGTCAACCCAGGAATCATGATAGTGCGGTGCATGTGCCTTGATCTGATTAGATGCTATTTTGACAAGTGAGGAAATATGGAAATTTGCGCTCTTGGTCAATAGTGTGACACAGTGGGATAGAGGGGGCTAGAGCTGATGCCCCCCACCTGGCACAATGGTTTGGCTTGGCATTGGATATAAAAAATGTAACCAGATCAGATGATCAGATGACGCATATGATAGGACAAAAACTAGATTCGAAGCTTTCGTGACTGCAGGAATTACTCCTTAGTTATTTCGGTAAAGTCACGTGGAAGAAAATAAATTAAATAATAATAGAATATGACATTTCGATTGCAACACAAGCAACCATCATCAGGTACGAATGAATGAGAAAACAAACATAGCAAACTTAGAAATATAATGCAATATAACTCAGAGAGTCGGCTACTTGTGTCTGTCTGTGTCTCCGTGTCTGTGTTTTGTCTCTCTCTCAAATTTAGCATTCTTTGGAATAACGTTAATCAACCAGGTAGGATGTTGACTGTTGTATTAGCCGACTCTCTGAGTTGTATTGCATTATATTTATAAGTTTGCTATGTTTGTTTTCTCATTCAATCGTACCTGATGATGGTAGCTTGTGTTGCAATCGAATGTCGTATTCTTTTATCATAAAAAAGAGATTTTACGTGACTTTACCGAAAGAACCAACGCGTAATTCCTGCAGTCACAAAAGCTTCGAATCTAGTTTGAACTACCTCTATGGGGAAGACTTGCCATGTTTGTTTCACACTTATCTTCTAATTTAACAATATTTGGAAGAACAATCAACCAGGCTATGTTAACTGTGTGTTAATCGACTCTCTGGGTTGCGTTGCATTACATTTTCTAATTTTACTAAACTTGCTTTCTTCGTACTTGTTTGTAAGTCTATTGTCTCTCCTATGGCCGCTATGGGCTGGAGTTCCACACAACTCTCCGTGCTTGTTTGTTTAGAAGTCCAGTGTCGCTCCTCCGCCCGCTATGGTCAGGCATTCCACACAACTCTCTCATTGTTTTCTACCCCCCCCCCTCTCTCTATTTAAGGCCGTGACACAGAGGTGTTGTCTTTTTTGTGTCTATGTGTGTGTCCCTCTCTGTGTGTCCTCTCTCTACTTGTGTGTCTGTCTGTGTCTCCGTGTCTGTCTTTTGTCTCTCTTTGAAATTGAGCATTCTTTGGAAGAACGTTAATCAACCAGTAGGATGTTGACTTTTGAGTTAGCGACTCTCTGAGTTGTATTGCAATATATTTCTAAGTTTGCTATGTTTGTTTTCTCATTGATTCGCAGCTGATGATGGTTGCTTGTGTTGCAATCGAGACGTCGTATTATATTATTATTTAATTAATTTTCTTTCGACGTGACTTTACCGAAAGAACCAAAGAGTAATGATAGGACATTTATGTGCTATGAAAAAGGGTCCTTGCCTGAAATGTCACATTCGATTTTTTCCTTTAAGACTGCAGTGTTGTTGATGCATGTAGTTTTTACTTCATATTTTGTGCTTGTGCACCACTGCCATTGCAGTATTACTAATTAATTTCTCATTTGAAGCGTGTCTATTTAGCTATTGCTCGGAGATTATTTAATTAACGTGAAGTATGATAATGATGCTGTAATATATTCCATAATAAAATATCTACAATACACTCCAAGTGGATTTCTTAGCCGAGTGTGAGACAGTAGATCCTGGTTGAAACAATGGAGCGGGGGGTGGGACACTACGAGTCTCAGAAGCAGCTTAAGTAGCACGCCTTGTAACCTGTATACATTTCATTTCAGGTTTACTTATGGATGCAATGATGTAACAATATCGTTTTAATATTTAAATGGACTGTAGTTCATATTCTTGGTACTTTCAGTAAAGTCACGTAGATAGAAAAAAAATAATCAAATAAATAATAAATTGAAATAATTAAAGCAAAAAACCCACGACATTCAATCGCAACACACAAGCGGTCTTCATCAGGCATGACTTTACCAAAGAACGACGAATATTATTCCTTCAGTCACGAAAGTTTTAAGTCAAAATTGGACTGTAGTTGTGTAATTCACGCGGAATTATTACACATTTAAACAAACGAAGAGGTGTAAAGGGTCAAGCAGATTGAGTTGATATGTGGATTACACAGACATAAGGTGCTTTGGGTTTCTGAGGCATCTAAGTATCATATAAATCTTGATTTGAAGCTTTCATGACTGCAGGAATCCATACTCTTTGGTTATTTTGGTAAAGTTACGTAGGTAGAAAAATAATAATTACGACGTTTCGATCGCAACACAAACAATCGTCATCAGGTGGGACAACCACAGCAAGAAAAAACTGCTGAAGTAGGTGAGAGATCTGCCGTGGCACGAAGTTATATAGGCCTCGGCAGTAGGGGGGAGAGAGAAGGGGGGGAGGAGGCGGGGCAGAAAGTGGACGCCGCGGCAGCACCTGGATCACTGGAGTAGAGATTGGAGAGAGATGCATAGAGAGAGAGAAAGACACAGAGTCGGAAATAACAGCTGACAGGCATGTAGGATGGAAACATCACAGTCAGTTAAGACTTTACCTGTTAATAAAGTCCTTCCAATGATTTCTCAGTTTGTACCCATCTTCTCAGTTGAAGTTGTGTCTGCGTTTATAATCTGGATGGCTTCATGAACAAATCTCTGATAATTGCCGGTGGATTTGCAGAGTACCTCCGTCTTGGAAAAGTCAATTTCGTGTGAGCACACTGCTTTAAAACAAAGATCAGCAATGGCAGAGCTATTGGTCCATCCGTGTTTCAGATCTGCCTTATGTTCGCATCGTGGTCCGAGACATGCCGTTTTGTTTCCCTAATGTAACTGCTGCCGCAGCCACAACTCAGTTTGAAGACACCCAGGTATTGCATATCAGGAATCACTTCTTTACAGATGGGATCAAATCACGGATTATGTGTACTGTGTTGAAACGAACCTGAATCTTGTGTTTGTTTAAGATTTTGGAAATATTTTTGCTAACCCCTGGTATGTATGGTAAAGTGATGCTATTGGTTGATCCTCGGATGGTTGTCTCCCATGGCTGGGGAGACAGCTTGGCTGATTGTACGGTCAGAATATCCGTTCATCCTGAAGGCCTGGTGTACGTGCTCCAGTTCACTGGCTAGGTGATGCTTTTCGGAGATGCAATGGGCCTTATGGTGTAGGTGTTTTGATGAGAGAATTGTTCTGGGCTGGATGGTGGTGGGAGTCAGGCTTTAGATAGACATCCTTGTGGGTGGCTTTCCTGTAGACCAAATGTCCCAACAAACCATTAGGCATCTTCTCGATCAAAACATCCAGGAATACTAGCTTGCCATACTTTTCCACTTCCATGGTGAATTTGATAGATGGGTGTATGGAATTGATATGCTTGAGAAATAGGTTCAGTGCTAGAGGGCCATGTGGCCAGATGACGAACGTGTCATCTATGTATCTCTTCCACAAGGAAAGACATAGGGTGCACTTAATGTATCACCACTAATATCAGCACTTCACTTGCTTGATAATACACCATGCTCGTGGTGGTGGCACTGAGCAGATTATTTTAGTATTAGGAGAGTGGAGGGGTGACTTGATTGTAATCATGTTGTGTGCGTGTGCTCGTGTCCCTTTTGTGCAGGAGCTAGCCCCATGCTCAGAGACGTTGGTGTCTCGGACTACTCCCTCGTGGACATGGTGGGAGTCTGGAATCAGGTACCATAACTGTAGCTTTTTGTGACTTGTAAAACCACCAGGTTATTTATACATTCTAACATTTCATCATAATGTACGAATTAGGCATATATTTAAAATGCAAGGACATATAATCTGCACAGCCATCTGTAATAGGGTTCTTTACTCTTTAGCATAATTACATTTTGAAGGGCGGTGACATGCCCTAGCGGTAGCGCATTCACTGCCTTTTGCAGAGGGGTTTAAAGTTTGAATCAAGTGGCCTCCCTGGTGATTACTGCACATATAATACCTGTATGGCAACATATTATTCTGAAACCATGGCTGATTATGTGCCTCATGTGGTTAGCATGGTGCCTACAGTGTAGTGTTACACAATGAATGTAAACCGTTGCCGCCTGCCTGACTTGCGTGGTTATGGTGGCAACCTGAAGGTAATCCACTTTGAAGGCAATGGGTAAATTCCCCTTGCTACCTTGGGGATAGGTTGTAAACCAAAGGCTATGGGAGTAGCCATAAATAAATCGTCAAAAAGCAATGACAAACCACTACTGCATTTGCCAAGGAAATCATGGCCATAAATAGCAGTATTAATGGCCATAATGGAGTAGATGGGGCTTCACAGAGTGATAACACCTCCCCGGGAGAGACTTTTATGGGCAGCAGATCACATTCGACCATTGTCCTATGACTGAGCACAACAAACATTCTAAGCACAGCAACTTGGAATGTAAGAAATGTATACTAACAAAATACATTTTACACTATGGGAACCTCATTTGCCAGTAAAAATATGATAATTGTTTTTTACCCTTCTATCTGGCAACACAACTGACACCTTTTTACAAGGAGTCATGTTTGCATAGACCGCAATACCTGCAGTCATAATACAAACAAAAGACATAACTCTGATAATGTGCACTGTACTTGAAGTTGATTGGTCCACACCCGAGACAACTTTCCTTAGAGCCTAGTCTCACATGGGTTGGACCAGATGACGCCAAAATGCGCACAACTCAAAGACAATGCACCATCAGAGTATGAGAGCTCGGGCAAGCATCTACATTGAGGTTCCAATTATCATGTTTTTACTGGCAAATGAGGTTCCCATAGTGTAGATGCTTGCCCCGAGCTCTCATACTCTGATGGTGCATTGTCTTTGAGTTGTGCGCCTTTTGGCGTCATCTGGTCCAACCCATGTGAGACTAGGCTCTAAGGAAAGCTGTCTCGGGTGTGGACCAATCAACTTCAAGGACAGTGCACATTATCAGAGTTATATCTTTTGTTTGTATTATGACTGCAGGTATTGCGGTCTATGCAAACATGACTCCTTGTAAAAAGGTGTCAGTTGTGTTGCCAGATAGAAGGGTAAAAACCCAATTATCAAATACATTTTAATGCAAGAAATTACAAGACTTGAAATAAATTTTTGGATTGAGTGAAGTTAGATGGTATGTTAGTCGATAATATACAACCAATGGAAAGTTGTGAATCTATTCAGGAGGGAACCTACATGGGAGAGGAGTCTGCATTCTGCGAGACAACCAGGCTACAAGCTGGTTGTCGAGCTATTTCGCATTGTCTGAGTATTGCTTGTGATATTCAGATGTAAATCACTCTTAACATGCATCTACAGCATTTTATGAGGAGATAAGGCTAAAGAACAGTGTAAATCTCAGGAGATAGAATAGATTATAATTGGACCATATGGATTTGGGGAAAGGAATGGGTGGTTAGTGACAAAATGTGGTTTAAAGCACATCCCAGAAGCAATGGCGGAGCCAGGATTTTCAGGTAGGGGAGCAACCCCTCCAGCCATGAAAAATGATAGGAGTTGTAAGTAAGTAAGGACTTGTCCCTTGCTTTTATTCGACGCGTGTGTGGCAATGGCGCAGCCATCGATCGAGGGTTGAATTCGAACCGCATTGTGTGATCAGCATTGCGCTTGCTAAAGGTATGCCTTCAGGGAAGTCGTGTACTGTATACGCAACTGCGCACAATTCTGTGAGTCACTTATAACTGTTTTGCCGTTAATTATTGCCAATTATGGACTCAGACTATTGTCCTGGCACGTAATAATATGCTACACAGTGGCAGTGGGGGTCGCAAAATGTCGATTTATCACTAATATATAGGGATTTCGATCGGATCATTGGGGGGGAACGTGCCACCCCACTTCCCCCCCACTGGCTCCGCCAATCCCTAGAATATTATGGGCTTTGAAGAGCCCAGGTGACCGTAGTAGGAACCAGACTGATTAAAAAATTTAATTTACGGTTTTGAAATGCAATTCTTCAGTCAAACACATATCTTAGAGCAGATTATGGAAGCGACCATATTTGTGTTATAGGTAAGATGACAGTGACATTTAGGAAGTCATAGAAACTAACTGGGACCCCTAAAATCCATGTGCAATTATAAAAAACGGATTGAGAAATGCAGAAAAAGTGTGTGGCAGCTGTCAAAAGTAGATTATGCTCTTAAAAATACAGATGTGCAGATAAAATAAATATATATACTTGTTGAGGTGGCAAAATAAATTATTAATGAAAGGTAGAAAGAAATGGATGGCATCAGAAGTATGTTCCTTATGGAAGAACAGAGAAGAATAACACATTGGTCCACAGTTGCTATCAAGACATTGTAACAGGAATGTAACCCAATTTTTCCTATTGGAACAAGGTTTCTGCATTCGTTAACTCTGCATTCGCGAGCGTTTTCAGGAATGTAACTCTCGCGAATAGAGAGGGTTGACTGTATATGTACATATATGCCTCCTTGTTCCCCATGATGAACATGCCTCCATCTTCTGTACTGTGTCTTGAGATGAAGTTGCAGGCAGATGCTGTACAATAACTTTTGATTCTTCTATCTGGTTTTGATTGCATTTTGTATTTAACTGAGTTGTGTACATATCTTCTTGGTTCTTTCGGTAAAGTCACGTAGAAGGGAAGTAATAAAATAATAAAAGAAAACATATTAAAATAAAATAATTCTCACGACGTTTCGGCTACAACGCAAGCAGCCGTCTTCAGGTTTCTTCACCTGAAGACGGCTGCTTGCGTTGTAGCCGAAACGTCGTGAGAATTATTTTATTTATTATGTTTTATTTTTATTATTTTATTACTTCCCTTCTACGTGACTTTACCGAAAGAACCAAGAAGATGAATCCCTGCAGTCACGAAAGCTTCAAATCGAAATTGTGTACATATGTTTTATACCTCTGTTTTGATTTGCTATCATACGTTTTTCATGGCCAAATCACTCTTAAAAACAAACTTGACTTAATACAATAAGTGTTTATGTTGTTTTATACCGTGCAATTCGCTTTTTCAATATATTTTCTCTTATAACCGAGATCTCCCTTGAAAGGAAGACTTGTCGTCTCAATGGGCTTTCACCTTGCTCAAATAGAGGTTATTCCTGTTAAAAGTCTTCATCTCTGTTACATCTCAAAAGGCCCATTCTTACGGTGAATATATGTTGGTGTATGGCCTAGTACAGGAGTCGGCAACCAAAATAACAAGAAGAGCCATTTCTTTCCAATTCGGTACAAAATACAGTATTTCAAGAACCGCAATGCTTCTGAGTACATACTGTACATATCGTCAAGAAGCAGCCCGTAAAGAGCCGCATGCGGCTCCGGAGCCGTAGGTTGCCGACCCCTGGCCTAGTAGGTGCATGACAGTCCTTGTCTTTTGATATTGCAGCTACCCAAGGAAATTAAGGAAAACAAAGTGCGAGGTATGTGTTGTTGGCTTGTTTTCTTTTTACAAATTCACAATAATTGAAATTTCTTTGCGTTTGGCGATAGCATCTTACACTTACTAGTATTTACAAGCATTTATTTAATTTCTTACACATGAGCATCAAGCTTTATGGTAAGCTGATCCGTGTGAATTTTACTGCAAAATTCCGCAGGGGAGAGCACACAGCTTAACTAGGATTCAAACAGTGCTCTGGACATCGGTTTTTGTTTATTTTTTAAATATTAGTCACGGGTAACCTACCTTTCTCCAAGTGCCAGCTTTTGGAGGTTTCACCAAAGTTCTAAGCAATGATATTCAGACTAATACCCATGTATGTTGTCTTCTGAACAATGTTGGGTAGTGGCAGGTCACGCTGCTATACAATGTTTAACACTTATAGAGAGTGCACATTGCCACTCGGCCATGATGGAACCCTCTACATGTGTTAAGTAGTTCCGACGGACGTACTCGGAGACGGAGGTGAGTTAGGGGCTTCCGCCAGGGTTTATTAACACATATCACTATCCCTGGTTCCCTCTTCACCCTGTTACTATCCCCGTTTCTCCAGTGACCCCGCTTGCGTCACGGGGTCTCCCTTAAATACCCTAGGAGGGTGACGTCACGTGCACTGCCCAGCGCGTGCGACCCCACGTCCCGTGATGTCACCGCACCGGACAGCGCACACGACGCCACCACTCTCCTCTCCTCCTCTACATCACCCCCCCCCCCCCGTAAAAAAAAAACAGCCGACCCGGCTGCAATCACCCCGCAAGCGGGGCCCCACACGGACCGAAGACCGAATAATCACGAGTTCGTGTGCCTGAAGGTAAAACCGGCTGCTAGAAAACTCAACCTTAGGCAGCACGGCCCCTCAAGCAGAACAGCAACAACAACCACAAAAAAAAACAAATAGAGCCTGAAGGCCTCATCCGCCGGATAGCGCCGAACGGGCGCCAGGGGCTGGGCCCGCTGAACGGCCATCAGGGCCGTCACCGGAGCCGCATCCCCCTCGAGTGGGTATGCGCTGCTGGCCCGCTCCCCCGTGCGGTGTCCGCCACCCGTGCAGGTGGCCCGTCAGCGGGCAACAGGCCCACTGCCGTGGCCTCCGGTGACCGGGGGTCTCTGTCGGCCTCACTCGGGAGGGGCCTGGGGGCACACACACAGGTCGGACGTCACCTCCGTCAACGAGACCCGGCCGGTCAGGCACGCCGGATACATCATCAGCCGGCCGCTCCGGAATTGGGGTGGATCCCCCAGGGTAGATGGAACATAACGTTTGAGCCGGGACGGGTGCACTATCCACTGCCGGCGACCGAACCAAATCCAGACGCATAGCGGCCGGCGGACCTCCACAACCTCCACGGGGCCCTGCCAAGGGCGATGCAATTTGGCCGATGTGCCAACGGGGACCTGGGGACAATGCAGCCACGCTTTTTGACCCGCTACCAAAGGGAGGCCAGCTGCCTGGTGTTTGGGCAGCCGCTCATTAGCCGCCTGCCGGCTTGCGGAATTCTCGGCAGCGGCCTGTCGCGCCTCGCGCAGCCGGTCAAGCGCGACCTTCAAAGGGGTCGGCACCGCCGACCCCTTCTTGGAGGAGCCAACGTCCATCTGGACGTGCACCAGGGCTCCGGTTCCCTACCGTACATCAAATAAAAAGGCGAAATCCCGTGGAGGCATGAGGGGCCAACCGATACACCGCCAAGACCCCAGGACAAACAGGTCCAGTCTGACTGGGACGTGTTCACCTGGTGGCACAGCATGGACGTAAGGGTGCGGTTCAAGCGCTCTACCATCCCGTCTGACTGGGGTGGTAGGGCGAGGTGCGGATTTTCTTGGTGCCAAGGAGGTCACACACCTCCTTGAGCAACCTAGACGAGAAATTCCGCCCCTCGTCAGTCAACAATTGTTCCGGCGCGCCCTTGTCAAACACGTACCCCTGGACGAAGGCCTCGGTGATAGAAGAGGCCGACTGATCGACCAAAGGCCATGCCATGGGCCAACGTGTGAGGTACTCAACGCCCACCAAGAGGTATTTGTGGCCCCGTTGGGATGCAGGGAATGGCCCCAAAATGTCGAGCGCCACGAGCTCATTAACACGAGAAACCCGGATGGACTGCAGCGGGGCCTGGTCCCGGACAACTGGGCCTTCCTCCGCGCGCAGTCGTGGCAACCCTTCAAAATCAGTGCCACTTCACCCTCAACACCCGGCCAGTAATAGTCCCGCTTAAGGGTCAATAAGGTCTTGTGGTAGCCAAGGTGCATAAGCTTCTCGTGAATGGCTCGGGTTAATTTACCACGCAGGCTAGTGGGCACAACCACACAATAGCATTCCAATTGGGCATCCCAATGCATGAGGAGTCCGTCATGCACAGCGATCGCCGGGGCAGCCGACGAAGCTGAGCTCCGGGCCTTATGTCCGACACGGCGCCGTAGCTTCAGCAGAGAGGAATCCTCCATCTGCAAGCTGGACCATACCTCCCGGGGAAGTCCAAGGCCGAAATCCGCGGGCGCCGCCGCACCTGGAGGGGTGGCCGCCTCGGCCGACGCGACCAACTGGGCCGCGGCGTCCCCTGGGGCCTTGCAACGGCTAGAGCCCATGGCGCAAGCACACCCGCCGCCTGCCGGCAATCGGATAAACCGTCCGCATTTCCATGCTGTGTCCCCTTCCTGTGGATTACATCAAAGGGGTAATCCTGGAGCACTTCGAGCCAGCGAGACAGCTGACCCGAGGGCGGACTAATCTTCAGCGAATATTGCAGGGCCGCGTGGTCGGTTCGGACCGTAAACAGCCTACCGTACAAATATGGTCTATACAACTGAACAAAATAAACTATGGCCAAAAGCTCCCTCCGGGTCACACAATATCGCTGTTTCGTCGGGGACAGAACGCGACTGCCATAGGCTACCACCCTCTCAACCCCGTCGACCACCTGGGCCAGGACAGCCCCAATTCCCGTGTCGCTGGCATCGGTATCGAGCAGGAAGGGTTTCGAAAAATCCGGGTACCCAAGGGCGGCGCATCCGCCAAGGCCGTGCGAAGCGCCGCAAAAGCCGTCTCCTCCTCCGCGCCCCAGTGAAACCTTTGGCCTTTGGCGGAAAGGGCGTGCAGTGGCTTCGCAATTGTCGCAAAATCGCGGACAAACCGGCGATAGTACGATGCGAAGCCAACGAAGCTACGCACCTCCGCGACAGATGTGGGAGGCGGCCACGTCCGGACACAAGCCGTTTTATCCGGGTCCGTGCAACACCTGACGTGCTAACAATGTGTCCCAAATACCTTACCGATGGTTGTAGCAAGTGGCATTTCTGGGGTTTGAATTTCAAGCCAGGAGCACGCACTTTGATGAATACCGCCTCAAGGCGTTGCAAGTGCTCGCCAAACGTACGGCCAAAAACAATAACGTCATCCAAGTAGATTAGACAAGACTCCCACTGCAGCCCGCCAAGACAATCTCCATGAGACGCTGGAAGGTGGCCGGGCCCATAGGAAGCCGATTGAACTTGAACAACCCTGGGGTGTGCGGAACGCTGTTTTGGGTCTAGAGGCCTCATCCAGTGGCAATTGCCAGAAGCCGGAGAGCAAATCTAAAGTCGAAAAGAACCGCGCGCCTGAGAGGGCGTCCAGGGAATCATCCATGCGAGGCAATGGATATGCATCAGCCACCGAGATCTTGTTCAATCTACGAAAATCGACGCAGAACGGAGACTCCCGTCCCGTTTCTTGACTAGCACAATGGGGGCACCCCAAGGGCTAGTAGATGGGGAGATGATGTCCGCCGCCAACATTTCCTCGACAGCCGAGCGGACATGATCTTTTCCGCTGGGCTAAAGCGGTGGGAATATAGTCGAATAGGGGCCGCGTCGCCCGTGTCTATGTGGTGGTCCAAAAGAGTAGTGCGACCCAGATCAAACTTACTTTGGCTGAACACATCGGTGAACCGCTCGATGAGGTCGCGGAGTTGCCGACGTTCCCCGGAGGACAACGAGGCATTCTCGTCGCACAACGTGGCGATCCATGATGCGTCGGGTCCCCCGTGCATATCACGCCGCCACGACCCCTCCATCCGGCGCAGCGCTCTCGGGTGGAGGAGCCGGGGTCGCGTGTGCCAGGATGGCGCCGGCCGGGACTACGACCGGCAAGGGTCCCGAATTGAGGACCTTCAAAAAAAGGTCCTGGCCCCCGACACGGCTGTCAAGGCGCCCACCAACCCCTTCGTCCTTGAAAAGTAGCTTGACGGGGACAGGAGGATACCGTCTCCGTGGAGCCCATTTCGAGCGGTTTGCGCAACCTAAGGGTATCAGGATTTGTGACGCCGGTGGTACGGTCACCGGCGCTTTATTCAAGGCCCGTACACTGGAGACCAAGGGAGACAGGACGGTAGGCGATTGTAGGAATTGTAGCCGCCTCCCTGACGGCATTTCCACACAGCCCTGGTCAACGAGAATTCGGATGGGCATCCTAGACAAAAAGTCGGTCCCCAAGAGGCATGGCACTGCCAAGGTCCTGGAGACCAAAATAGGCCCGGCCAACTCAATCTCGTCAACCCGAACCGACGCTACAACGTGGCCCAAGATGCCCAAACTGCCGCCGTTCGCGGTGACACAAACCCCGCGAACCGGCCTTAACGGACCCACGCTGTGGGTAGCAGCCCAAAAATGGCCTCAGAAATAATAGTGGCCGACGCCTCCGTATCCACCAGGAGGCGAACATGCACCCCTTGCACATATCCTGCCACCGCTGAGGAGCCGGCAGCTGCCGCCACCATCCTATGCGCAAGCGCATCCCAGTGGCGGGTCTGTCTGGGCCATTGAGGGGTGATGACGATGGTGCACCCGACCCTTCGAGGACAACCCATGACGATGGGCCCTAGCCCCGCTAGATGCATGAGGTGAAGGGAGCGGCCGCGCAGATAATGCGTCGCGACTCGTCTGGGGCCCCGGACCCGATGCCAAGGAGGGTCTGGGAGAAGGTGGAGTCCCTTTTCCAAAGGCCCCCGGGGCATTCCGGCAGCCCCGCTCAATGTGGCCCGCTGACCACAGCTGAAGCAGGCCACCGTGTCCGCCTCCTGCGGACGGGAAGGTCCCGGCCGCCCCCGCTGCTCCGGACGGCGACCACCCGCCCCCTTCCTCAACGATCGGGCATCGCCAGGGCCGTGAGGGTGTCCACCCCCTGAGAGGTGGCCCCCCGTCCGGCGCCGGGACCCCGCACACGCCGCCATCTGAGGCCGTTGGCGGAGGAGAGGTGCGCCTGAATGTTTTCGGCGACCGCCAAGGATGTGATCTGCCAATCATTGTTGATCGACAGAGCAATTCCTAGCTCCCTTGCCAGGTCAAGCAGCTTCCCCAAGGACATAGAATCAAGTGCCTTGCCGTACAGGTCAGGGTATGCAGCCTGCGCCAGGGCCAGGAGCGAGCAGCGGAAGGCCAGCGGCAGTTCCCCCTCCTCCCGCCGCCGCAATGAAAACTTTAGCTGCGCGGTGGACGGCGGCTCAAAAACGTTGGCCGTTTGGATATAGGCCGCCGGGAGTGTAGCCCGATTGGCCGGATGGATGGACTTGAAGGCCTGCAGAGCCCTTTCGTCCAAGCAGGTCGGAAGGGCCGGCAAGGCCTCCTCCATGGACCAGCCGACCGACATGTATGCCGCGTCGAACCGGTCCTGGAAGGCCGACCAGTCGCCCCCTTGCGCGACAAACGGCGCAACGTCGGGTAACCGGCGCTGCCATTGGCCGCGCGGCGCCGCGAGGTGTGGAAGCCAAGCGGCACCTGCGGGCCACCCGGCGGACGCGACGTGGTGCGGCGGTGGCAGCATTGCGGCTCCTGTGGGCCACGCCGAAGACGCGGAAAGGTGCGGTGGTGCTGCGGCCCCCATGGGCCACGCCGTAGCGCAGCGAATTGTGGCTGAGTTGCGGCCCCCATGGGCCACGCCGTAGGTGCAGCGAAGTGCGGCTGAGTTGCGGCCCCCATGGGCCACGCCGTAGACGCAGCGAAGTGCGGCTGAGTTGCGGCCCCATGGGCCACGCCGTAGAAGCAGCGAGGTGTGAAGGCGCCTGCGCTTTCGCGACCCACCTGTCAGCGGCGGCGTACGAAGCCACGGCGTCGTCCCGCAACGCGGCGAGGGACCACGCGTTGCAGCCTCAACGGGCCACGCCGAAGACGCGGCAGTATAATTCGGGCCTGCAGCGGCCCCGCGGCCCACCCGCCGGCGCAGCGAGGTGCGGGACAGCGGCCGTAGCCGCGGCAACCTCTTGCGACGCGGCGAGGCACCACGGCGTTGCGGCCTCTCCGGGCCACGCCGAAGACGCGGCGGTATAACACGGAGCCGCGGCGGCCCCGCGGCCCACCCCGCCGGCGCAGCGAGGTGCGGGACAGCGGCCGCAGCCGCGGCAACCTCCCGCGACGCGGCGAGGGGCGGCGGCATTGCGGCCTCCCCGGGCCACGCCGAAGACGCGGCGGTATAACACGGAGCCGCGGCGGCATCCATGACAAGGGACGCAGGCACGGCGAGGTGCAGAGCCGCGGCATCGCCGGTGGCCGGCCCAGTGAGCGCGGCGACAGGTGGAGCCGCGGCAGCATCCGCGGCTCATTCCGGCGGCACGGCGATGTACGGGCAGCGGCAGCTGCCGCTGCCCACCCCGGCGGGCCGGCGAGGACGGCACGCGCGTACTTACCCGGGGCCCCCCGGCGGGCGCAGCTTAATGTGAAGCCGCATCGTCGCCGGCGGCTGGTCCCGCAGGAGCGGCGCGCCGAGAAACCCCGGCCGCGTCGGTGGAGAGACGCGGCGTCGCGGTCGTCATGGCAGCCATGGCGCCGACTTGCGGCGTCGCAGCAACAATGTCCGCCGGCCGCCGCGTCGCAGCCGTAGCATCGGCCGCATACGGCTCCCGAGCCAACATGGCCGCCGTGGATTGCGTCGCAGCCAACATGGCGGCCATTTCCGGTGGAGCGGTCACTGGGAAAACGGCGGCGGGTTCAACGATGGCGGTTGACGGTTGTTCTCGTCCCGAGTGCGGCCGGTTGGCTGCGTCCGCGCCTCCACCTCGGCCAACCTGACGGTCAGCTGCCCCACCGCCTGCAGGAGCTGCTGCAGCAGAGCTGCGGGGACGCTCTCCGTCTCTGGCGGCGGCGGTGAGCTGGCACTCCCCGCAGCCGACTCCTCCCGCTCCGGCCCGCTCGTCTCCATGGGGACCGTCACCGGGTCCCGGGCTCCGGGGTCACTGCTGGAGCCTCCTCTCCACCTTCGGCACCCTCCAAGTGATGTGCCGGTGGGTTCTTACGCCGTGCGCCCGCTTTAGACATGTTGGCGACGGTGTAAACTACTGACACCAGTTGTTGAGTAGTTCCGACGGACGTACTCGGAGACGGAGGTGAGTTAGGGGCTTCCGCCAGGGTTTATTAACACATCACTATCCCTGGTTCCCTCTTCACCCTGTTACTATCCCCGTTTCTCCAGTGACCCCGCTTGCGTCATGGGGTCTCCCTTAAATACCCTAGGAGGGTAACGTCACGTGCACTGCCCAGCGCGTGCGACCCACGTCCCGTGATGTCACCGCACCGGACAGCGCACACGACGCTACCACTCTCCTCTACTCCTCTACACATGTATTGCACAATGATTCATTGAAACCAATTCTTATGCTCCAGTGACATGCATCAAATTGTGCGTGTATGAATCAATTATTTACAATCCATGTATAATTATACGCCAATGTTACATTTTACATAATATGCCTGTTACATTTAGGCTAATAGATCCAACAAAAACTACAAATATTTGAAAAAAAATACCATTGTAATAAAAAACTACACACGAGAAGGTATTCTTGAATCGAATCGCAACCCTGAATTGAGACAATTCATTGGATGAATATACATTGAACTGCTTTTGCACCATACATAGCCAACCATACTTTTTGGCGGTGCCAGAGAAAGACAACAAAATAAACACAAAAAGCAGTTTAAACCAAATTCTTTTCAATCTAGACTTAAAAGTGCATAATTCCAGTGGCTTCCTAATATTGGAAGGAAGATTGTTCCAGATGGCTGCAGAAGTGCATCTGAAAGCGTGCGATGCAGTGAGATCACTGGGCCTAAATCATTGCTTGTTATGCCAACACCTGCCATGGGAAGCTGCTGGCACTTCAATACGCCGTGCGTAATCTGTGTAAAATTAATGCTTAATTTCTCTGCCACTCATCTCTCAGCATAGATGCCTCCCCACTGCAGCGATCCTGGCATCCCCTATCAGTTTTGAAGTGGCCTGTTTTTATCTGCTTGCTTGACGCAGCCTTTCTTCTGCTGCTCTGCTTTAGGTGCTTTCACTGGGTGTGGAGTCAGTGACAGAGTCTCCGCAAAGAATGGCAGCCGCTGGCCCCAGGACTGGAATGGCAAGTCTACATCCCATACAAAGTGTCTTCAGACTTTTGTGAGTAATTACGTTCATAATCATTAAACAATATGATGAATATATACAATAAGAGATTAATAAATATGTAAATGGAACCTGTTACGACATTACATGATCACACTGGTACACGACTCGACCCGTAGATAAAGCACACCTCCCTCTACGCTCCCTCACAAAAGACAAACGTTCCCTATTGTGGGTTATCTCATCACAGATGTTACCATCTTACCTATAAACGTAATTTGTGTCTGTCTGTTTGCGCACGCCTATCCTTGTAACGCTTTTAACTGACAAACTGTTGGGTTTACATTTCAACAAATAACACAGATACAACAAGCTAAGCCCGGACAAAAAAGATATTTGTTTTTGCCCTTTGTCCAATGTAAACTAAGAAAATCACACTTTATAACAATTTACGCTGATCATAATGATAACTTTGAGTGCGCCAAAAAAGCACGCATCTGCACATGTGCGTAAAACGCCGACTCGCGGTAGCCCCTAGCAACGCAAACAAGCTTGACGAGCGGCGACGATTGGGATGGAGGTTCTTCTTCGCGTTAAACATGTCAAAAGAAAAAAATTAAGCCTCTCCAAGATAAAAACAAACACAAAGAGAGTGGCGCTGTGGCGCATAAAACAAATAGTGCGGGACAAATAACGAAGGCACCTCAGCAGCACCGGCTGAGGAAACTGAAAAGCAGCATGCACGGAGACAAGCCAGAGACTGCACAGCCACTGCAGCAGCCCAAGATGAGGTAAACCCTGAACAGCGTGCATGGAGACAAGCTACAGACTGCACAGTTACTTCTGCAGACGCACAGCTGAGGTAAATCCTAAACAGAGTGCATGGAGACAAGCTACAGACTGTACAGTTACTTCTGCAGATGCACACGCTGAGGTAAATCCTAAACAGAGTGCATGGAGACAAGCTACAGACTGCATAGCCACTGCAGCAGCATGGGCTGAAAAAAAACCCTGAATATCGTGCATCACTACAAGCCAAGGACCACAAAGTCACTGCAGCAGCACGGGTTGAAGAACACGCTGAACATTCTGCATCTCGACAAGCCAGGGAACGCACAGTCACTAAAGCAGCACGGGCTGAGTAACCACAACATAAAAAAATGGTGCGCAAGAGGCAAGTCCGTTATGCTGCTGCATCAAGAACAAGAATAAATTACCTGTACTGGAACAGAGCAGCTTTAGATTACCAACCTGAGATCGATAATTATCAGTCCATGGTGATATTAGGCTCTATGTCAATTACTTGTGAAGAATGTGGTGCTAAAAAGTGGAAAGGAGAATCCAAGGCAATGTGCTGCAGTGATGGAAAAGTCAAACTTTGCCTTATGCAGACCCCCCCTGAGCCACTGAAATCCTTGGTATCTGCCATACCCCAGGGTCTAAACACTTTCTGACCAACATCAAGAAGTACAATTCTTGCTTTTAAATTACTTCTTTTAGTGCAACAAAGGAGATAGTGGAGCCAGGATTTATGCCCACCTTCAAAGTTGAAGGCCAAGTCTATCATCGAATCGGATACATTCAGCCACTGCCTGGCGAAGAGCATAAGTTTATTCAGATATACTTCATGGGAGATGAAGGTAACCAGCGATGCAGCAATGTTCCTGCTACCAGACTAGAAATTGTCCTCTCCCTCCAAGGGATGTTCAACCAACACAATTGATTGATTACAAGTTTCAAACATGCAGCCCAATAAGTCATATCCAATCATTATCAGGTTGTAATCAGTGCATCCAAGGTTCTAATGGGGAGCACACGGAGGTTGAATGCCCCAACTTGTGGTGAGGTTGCTGTTCTTATGGTGGGTGAAGAACATGGTAAGAGAGACATTGTGCTTCGATACCAAGACCACACCATCAAGAAAATTCCTGAGACAAACAGAGCATATGATACTCTACAATACCCCATGATGCTGTGGCAAGGTCAAGATGGGTACCACTTCCAGATTCCTCAAATGCTGCTGCCATCATGTCTCCCATGCAGCCCGTCGCGGGTTACAGTTCACATGTTCCAGCAAGCAGTGAAGCAGTGAGGTTCAGCAGCGTGATTTTTTTGTTACTGTAGTAATCATATTTTGCATTACAATACTACGTGTTTCATGTTTGGGTTAATGTTGGGAAACATACAAAAATATAAGGGGTGTTGTATTACTAACCGTAACACAAACCATATTTTCCCCATAGGCCTTTGAGTTTGCGGATTGCCAATTGTACCTGTTTTCAAGAAAATAATCCCAGAATGGGCGATGTTTGGGTGTACTATAAGTTTTCGTTATTAAATGTAGCAAATAATAACCAGATTAGCATTAACAAACTCTAAAATTATGCTAGAGGCAATTTATATACGATTTGTGTTATTCCATAATTAAAGATCGCTTATAATTAAATTATCCAAGCTCTGTGTGCACTCATTCTCACCTCTCAGTGCACCATGTGACTCTGGGCTATGAGTCACGTATCTGCTGCCTACGTGTGTCCCAAGGAAGCATGAGGCCTGAAGTGTCACCCTTCTGCCCTGAGCTAATCGCGACCCAGCGCTCTACATGCCACTATTACAGTGAGGGAAAAAAGTATTTGATCCCCTGCTGATTTTGTACGTTTGCCCACTGACAAAGAAATGTCAGTCTATAATTTTAATGGTAGGTTTATTTGAACAGTGAGAGACAGAATAACAACAACAAATCCAGAAAAACGCAGGTCAAAAATTTTATAAATTGATTTGCATTTTAATGAGGGAAATAAGTATTTGACCCCCTCTCAATCAGAAAGATTTTGGCTCCCATGTGACTTTTATACAGGTAACGAGCTGAGATTAGGAGCACACTCTAAGCTTGTTACCTATAAAAGACACCTGTTCACAGAAGCAATCAATCAATCAGATTCCAAACTCCCACCATGGCCAAGACCAAAGAGCTCTCCAAGGATGTCAGGGACAAGATTGTAGACCTACACAAGGCTGGAATGGGCTTTATGACCATCGCCAAGCAGCTTGGTGAGAAGGTGACAACAGTTGGTGCGATTATTCGCAAATGGAAGAAACACAAAAGAACTGTCAATCTCCCTCGGCCTGGGGCTCCATGCAAGATCTCACCTCGTGGAGTTGCAATGATCATGAGAACAGTGAGGAATCAGCCCGGAACTACATGGGAGGATCTTGTCAATGATCTCAAGGCAGCTGGGACCATAGTCACCAAGAAAACAGTTGGTAACACACTACGCCGTGAAGGACTGAAATCCTGCAGCGCCCGCAAGGTCCCCCTGCTCAAGAAAACACATATACATGCCGTCTGAAGTTTGCCAATGAACATCTGAATGATTCAGAGGACAACTGGGTGAAAGTGTTGTGGTCAGATGAGACCAAAATGGAGCTCTTTGGCATCAACTCAACTCGCCGTGTTTGGAGGAGGAGGAATGCTGCCTATGACCCAAAGAACACCATCCCCACCGTCAAACATGGAGGTGGAAACATTATGCTTTGGGGGTGTTTTTCTGCTAAGGGAACAGGACAACTTCACCGCATCAAAGGGACGATGGACGGGGCCATGTACCATCAAATCTTTGGTGAGAACCTCCTTCCCTCAGCCAGGGCATTGAAAATGGGTCGTGGATGGGTATTCCAGCAGGACAATTACCCAAAACACACGGCCAAGGCAACAAAGGAGTGGCTCAAGAAGAAGCACATTAAGGTCCTGGAGTGGCCTAGCCAGTCTCCAGACCTTAATCCCATAAAAAATATGTGGAGGGAGCTGAAGGTTCAAGTTGCCAAACGTCAGCCTCGAAACCTTAATGACTTGGAGAAGATCTGCAAAGAGGAGTGGGACAAAATCCCTCCTGAGATGTGTGCAAACCTGGTGGTCAACTACAAGAAACGGCTGACCTCTGTAATTGCCAACAAGGGTTTTGCCACCAAGTACTAAGTCATGTTTTGCTGAGGGGTCAAATACTTATTTCCCTCATTAAAATGCCAATCAATTTATAACATTTTTGACATGCGTTTTTCTGGATTTTGTTGTTGTTATTCTGTCTCTCACTGTTCAAATAAACCTACCATTAAAATTATAGACGGATCATTTCTTTGTCAGTGGGAAAACGTACAAAATCAGCAGGGGATCAAATACTTTTTCCCTCACTGTATATGCTTCATGTTAGTGTTCTAATTTGTACGGCCATAACTAGGTTCATGAATTTAGTGACCTCAGTTTTATTCCCAGCCACAGCCAATATCAGTCACGTGTGGAATATAAACTAGTCCTGGTAATTACACTATGGGAACCTCATTTGCCAGTAAAAATATGATAATTGTTTTTTTACCCTTCTATCTGGCAACAAAACTGACACCTTTTTACAAGGAGTCATGTTTGCATATACCGCAATACCTGCAGTCATAATACAAACAAAATACATAACTCTGATAATGTGCACTGTCCTTGAAGTTGATTGGTCCACACCCGAGACAGCTTTCCTTAGAGCCTAGTCTCACATGGGTTGTGTCAGTTTTGTTGCCAGATAGAAGGGGGAAAAAACAATTATCATAGTCCTGGTAACTCTCACGTCACCATTCTGCACTCACTAGTATGGTGAAGTATGGTCAAACAATCCCCATGCCAGACAGTTTGGGGAGACATTCATCCGGAAGTGAATCCTGGGTCGACATGACGCGGCTCAAAATGTATAATTATTATTTTGATTTAATTGTATATTAATATTACACTATTCATATACATATTACCACCCTAAGAATAGTTAATAACTCCCATTTGTGTTATTGTATTTGGTCATATGAATTGCTGTTGACTGTACATGCCATTGAGGAATAGACATCAACATGCCCTCTGTGCCAGTGCTGAGTTACAGAATCGGCAGAGGTGTTCCAGGACCTGCATTGTAACCAGCATCTGTGCTGTTTTTAAAAAAATATTTCCTTAAACCTCTGTTTCTTTACATTTTGTAGTGAATACTGATGCTTTTTCAAGCATATATCATGTTTGCATTTGTAGTTTTAATGTCATTTGAATTGTAGTTGTATTCACAAACCACAAACTGCATGTTAATTTCTACTTGTGCGTGGTGATGTAGGTTTTATAGTGAGTGGTTATGGACTTTTTAAGTTTTTGTCACACTGTAACACAGAGGCTAAAAACCTGTTGGCTACATACGACGCAAAAGAACTTCAACATATATACAACTGCATGCACTGGAAAGGTCAAACATGTAAACACATGTAAATTATTAAGTATTGTGCTTTCTGGCAGATGACTGTGATGTGGAGACCATCACTCGGGCAGTGCAGGAGTTTGGGAACAAAACCTGTGTCCATTTCAAAATGTACAGCATGGAGAAGGACTTCATTCACATCCAAGCACTGGATGGGTGAGAGTTGCTCACATTCAACATTTAAAACAATACCACAAGTATAGGATAGATAGGAAATCACATCCATTCTCCTCTACACTCTCAGCCATGTTCGTATGCGGAGACAGCCAACACCTTGTTGGCTTGGATTCACGATGACCGTGCTCCCGGGTTGATATCACACGGCTCTGCTAAGCTGAGCTGACCGAAGACCTAGCCCTACCCGTTGCAGTAAGCAGCACATGCTGGGATAGATCTCTCACCTCACTGGGTAGGTGTATTTTTAATAACACGTGAAAACTTAGAAACATATCTACTTGTGCTCAAAGTATCCCAGGTTGAGCAGCACGAAAATTACGTTTTTGTCAGAGTTTGTGTTCAACGACCGCATCCTAATCGCCACCCTGCGATTTCACTGAGATCCCTGCTTGGGTTGGTCGCGGAGTCGCGTCAGTCACTTGAGGGAGGCTTTTATCTGAAGGGTGTTAGGAGCCAGGGGCACCAGGGTCAAAGCAGGATAGACGACACCTTGCCAGTTCGTTCAGTTCTGGCCTAGCTGAAGATCCAGCTTTCCGCTGGTCTGTAATTAACTCATCATGAATACTAGATTTGAAGCTTTCGTGACTGCAAGGATTCATATTCTTAGGTTTTTTCGGTAAAGTCACGTAGGTAAAAAATTTAAATTAATAAAAGTAAAATAAAACAATAAAAATCACGACGTTTCGGAGGCAACACAAGCCTCCGTCTTCAGGTGGAGCCGTCACAGCCACGACAGCTGTATGAAGTAAATGAGAGATTACAAAAAATACCACCCCGTATATATAATGGTTGAGGGGGAAGGGCCAGGAACGTCACACTTTTTATTAATATGGTAAGGTGAGGCTTAAGACTAAGAATAACTGCATAACAAAAGACTGAGCTTTTGTTATGGAGAGGTGCGGTTTGTAACTAACGCCTAGCCTACATAACAAAAGTGTGAAAAAAGAAAGCAAGTAAAACTAAAACTGGTAAAACAAACTGGCTGTCTATCAGTAACCTGTAATAGTTGTCTGTCAAATAAGATGGTCCAAATAAGTGTAGTTAAATCCTTTTTGCATGGTTAATCACATCTTTCCAATGATTACTCAGTTTGTAACCTCATCACGGTTGAAATTATGTCTGTGTTTGAATATCTATATGGCTTCGTACAAACCTTTGATGGCAGCCAGGAGGCCTGCAGAGCACCCCGGTCTCGGAAAAGACAATTTCATGAGAGCCCACAGAGTTGTAGCAATGATCGGCAACGGCCGAAGAATCAGTTCTGCCGTGTTTCAGATCTGACTTGTGCTCGCGGACACGATCAGAAACATGACGTCTCGTTTCTCCAATGCAGCAATCACCACAACTGCAACCCATTCTGTAGACTCCAGGATACCGCAAGTCAGGAACGACATCCTCCACAGATGGAATCAGATCACGGATTTTATGCACTGTACTGAATCGGACTTGGAGCCTATGTTTGTTTAGAATTTTGGAGATCTTCCTGGTCACGCCTGTTATGTATGGCAACGTGACAGTTTTGGTCGGAGTTTCATGTGGCTGCCTCTGTATGGTGGGAGAAACAGCCTGGCGTATGGTGCGGTCAGAGCATCCGTTCATCCTGAGGGCCCGATGTACATGTCTTAACTCACCGGCCAGGTGGTGGTCTGACCACACCACCTGGCCGGTGAGTTAAGACATGTACATCGGGCCCTCAGGATGAACGGATGCTCTGACCGCACCATACGCCAGGCTGTTTCTCCCACCATACAGAGGCAGCCACATGAAACTCCGACCAAAACTGTCACGTTGCCATACATAGCAGGCGTGACCAGGAAGATCTCCAAAATTCTAAACAAACATAGGATCCAAGTCCAATTCAGTACAGTGCATATAATCCGTGATCTGATTCCATCTGTGGAGGATGTGTTCCTGACTTGCGGTATCCTGAGTCTACAGAATGGGTTGCAGTTGTGGTGATTGCTGCATTGGAGAAACGAGACGTCATGTTTCTGATCGTGTACACGAACACAAGTCAGATCTGAAACATGGCAGAACTGATTCTTCGGCCGTTGCGATCATTGCTACAACTCTGTGGGCTCTCATGAAATTGTCTTTTCTGAGACCGGGGTGCTCTGCAGGCCTCCTGGCTGCCATCAAAGGTTTGTACGCGAAGCCATACAGATATACAAACACAGACATAATTTCAACCGTGATGAGGGTTACAAACTGAGTAATCATTGGAAAGATGTGATTAACCATGCAAAAAGGATTTAACTACACTTATTTGGACCATCTTATTTGACAGACAACTATTACAGGTTACTGATAGACAGCCAGTTTGTTTTACCAGTTTTAGTTTTACTTGCTTTCTTTTTTCACACTTTTGTTAGTAGGCTAGGCGTTAGTTACAAACCGCACCTCGCCATAACAAAAGCTCAGTCTTTTGTTATGCAGTCTATTCTTAGTCTTAAGCCTCACCTTACATATTAATAAAAAGTGTGCCGTTCCTGGCCCTTCCCCCTCAACCATTATATATACGGGGTGGTATTTTTGTAATCTCTCATTTACTTGATACAGCTGTCGTGGCTGTGACGGTTCCACCTGAAGACGGAGGCTTGTGTTGCCTCCGAAACGTCGTGATTTTTATTTTGTTTTATTTTACTTTTATTAATTTAATTTTTTACCTACGTGACTTTACCGAAAAAACCTAAGAATATCATCATGAATACACGAGATTCGAGGCAGTCATGTCCAAGTCATTGTTCTTGTTCTGCTACTTGTTATGGTGGTGGAGTTTTTTATACTTACAAGGTGAAATATATTTCACATGGTCAAAAGTATAAACTAAAATGTTCAACTTATACTATGTAAGGTTGGGTGGAAATTTATATTATTTGGTGATCCTGTATTGGTAGTGGCGCACAAGAACACATTCATGAATAACACTGCCTTAATTGAAAACTATATAATGGGTGACTTTTGGGCAATGACCCTTTTTTATGGCATATAGAGGCCAGAGGGATAGGGTGAATACAAGTTGGAGACCGTACTATACACCATGTGGCCTGATAGGAATTAATGTAAATTTCAGTTATGTAATGAAAATATCAATACATCATTTATAAAACGTTCCCAGAATATGGCAGGTAAAACGTAATAGTGGACTTGATCGTGCATTAAACATCTTATGCATGGGATATATTAAATGTTTTCATTTGTATTATAACAATAGATCATGGTCTAAAGTACCACTTTAATAAAGTAAAATTACACTTTAATCCATCAGCCTATGAGCTTCTAGACAAATATTTTAGAGCAGCAAGAGTTTAGGCAGGCAGATGCAACATCCTGAGTCTCATCAGCAGTGTGGCATTCTGAACAAATGTTGCTAGATGGTCTGATATCATCATCGACAGCCTTGTACACAATGCACCGTTAAACAATAAGACATGTAAAATGTTTATACTTCACTGAATGGGAACCACAGTTTTGTAGAGGACTCATGTTTATCATCACATCAGTAAACTTGGTAACATTTGTTTAACAGGCCCCACCCTGTTGATGAGATGATGAACCCAAAACCATTCCAGAATGTGCATGAAAATGCTGCTGGGAGCATTAGTACAAAAATCCCGTTGGCCGATAGACCAAAAACATCTTATGATATGTTTCCTTGGTGAGACAGATCGTTGTTTCATCGATTATAAAGTGGCTGGAAATGTCTCTATTTTGAACTTATTGCGGTGCATAATTGTCATCTGAAACCCTTGTATTGCTACATATTTTCCCGTATAACTCGGATTAGCTTATTTCAACGAGTAGATTCTTCACGCAGACTCTTGTAAATAAACATGTTGACTCATTCAAGCCAATGTTGCTCATATCAATAACGAGGTAATGTGATTTCCATGTTTCAGGCCTCTTAGTAAGAGCTGGTCACTGCTGGGGAAGCAGGGGGGGAGCAGCCGCTGTCTCTAGAGCCCGGGAAGGTGACCAAGGGCGTCGTGCTGCACGAGTTGATGCACGCGCTCGGCTTCCACCACGAACACTGCCGCAGCGACCGCGATGACTACGTCTTTGTTCTGAGTGACAACGTCAAGCCCGGTATATAGCACAAGTGTGCACGCACTCAATTCTGTTTATTATTGTGTATAGAAATTTGTTCAGGAGCTTAATACCAATGTCAAGTGCTACCAGCCCTGAGAGCACTTCAGGAGAAAGTTTGTGTAGTTTTGCTATTCCTCCCTTGTAGGAGTGCAGACTGAAGTGGTTTCCTATATGGTCCATAGTTTTGGTTGCATGACTTCAATCACATTCTGGCTTGTCATTCGCTCTCCATTTATAAAGGATATGTGTATGTCGGACTGTTGATGTCCTGATGTAGTCAATAATACACGTGTCTTCGAGCAATGTCAAAGCCAGAAAGTGCGATGTTTGGGTCTCGAATTAGGTGTTTATTGTGGAAGTCCACGTTGATCCTCTCTGTTCACCAGCTTCCGTCTGGTTCTGGGTGAGATTCTAAGTTGGTGACATCGTGATCCTAGAAGGGGCATCGGGACTTGAGTCTGTGGTGAGGAACATTGTTGAGGTCTTGGTTGATGGTCAGGTTGTCGTTGGCAAAATGTGTTCTTTTTCAGAATGGAAATGCCAAATGGTGAAAATTGAATCAAATCCTCAGGATTTGTCAGCGCCTTATGACTACAACTCCATTCTTCACTACAGCATGTATGTATGCACCCGCACATAAGCGCACCACCGCACATCCACATTTACATCTGCGCCCACACAATAGTGCTCTTGCATTGCACGCATAATCCATACTTTCACTGTGCACATGCATGTCTTTGTATGTATGGATTGTTCTGCTATATAAACCGTAATATGCCATCAAATTCCACACCCACCTAATGACCAGACTCCGCCAGCCCCGATGTTGCACTCCTCAATCTGATGCTGGATCCCTCCCTGAATTGAGCTGCCAATCTGAATGCAGTCTCCACACCCTTCAGTCGCTCACTCTGAGTACCCTTCACCATGTTGCTTATACAGTGATGCCCCTTATCCATTTGCCCAATGACAGTCCCCCTGCCTAATAAGTAATTGAAACTTCATAACCATTGATTCACCTTGTATGCTTTTGTTATTCTATTTAATAAGAGCAAACCTCCGCTCGCTTAAATTGCTTGCTTTTCCATTCACTATTTAACTGGAGACTCACTCACTATCTTAAATGGAAAACTCTACCAAACCCCTTCACCAGAGCCTCACACCCATTGTTTCTGTGATTGCCATCAACCTGGTGTTCTGCTCAACCTGAATCTCGGACTTTGTCTATTAGCTTATCAACAAGTTTGTCTATTAGAAACTATGTTATATTTGGCTGACAAGGATGGGCATTCACGCACCTCGTAACACATTCAGTGACCCTAATACACACAAGTATACAGTCTCTCTCGGCGCGGCCTAGCTCCGCCTTTAACCACGCCCCCTTCAGGAACTATCCAGAAGATTCCCGGCTACACTTCCCGTGTCCCCTCGGTCACCTTGGCCCCACATTCCTCACCCTGACCCATCACGTTGCTTCACCCGAGGCCGTGGTGACTCATCCTCATATGCCCCCTCTGCCAGCAGCCCACACCACGCTCCCCAGTGACCAATCACGTGGCATTCACTCGCTGTGCTGGCGGAGTGGCTGCTATCCCCTACTCTTGTCGGTAGGACTCATCAGCCTCTCTCTGCAAGCACCCAGTACCACGCACCCTAGTGACCCACTGTGTGGTACTGCATTGTGTGCTTGCCTCTACACCCATATTTCCTCATTCTACTGTACTTAGCGCTACACATATATGAGTACCTGTGTTTGTTCGTGTTCAGGACGGCGGGCTCGGTGGATGAGCGCAACCCGACCATCATCCCCAAGAACCCGCTCCTATGCTGCACATGGGGCATGGCAATTCCCTGAGCCCCTGCGACGTGGCCAAGGTGCAGAAGCTGTACGGATACGAGGTGGCAGCTCAGACGCCTCCACCACCGTTGGAGAGACCCTCTGCTCCAGGTGCATTACTCATAATTAATTTTAAGGCGAAGGTTTGATCATTGTCATCTGGGACAATTAAAGATGTATTTTAAATAAATTACGCTACCCCTTTCCAAAGTTTTCAATGCAGCGTGACTACTTGAGAGAGCAGTTTGAAATTATTTTGCATAATATTTATACCAACTGGAGGCTATTCAGTGCTGTCTGAGTTAGTCCAAAAAAGCAATGCGTATGTCTGTGTTTTATAGATCAAATAGGTCACTGAGTTGCTGCTAAAATGAGCATTGATGTGGTGCTCATCTCCAGTTTACAGCTCTTAGCCAGTGGTGGACATCCTTAATTCCCTAGCACAACCACCCTTGACTTCTCCACAAAATGGTACCTCATTTATTAACTGGAAAGATAATGGGCCGAGTCATCCATCACCCAGGATTTGAACTTGTAACTTTCCGATTGCAAGCCGCTGGCTGGCTCTATATAGGAGGACTACTGAATATTTTGATAAAATATATATATAATAGCAGACCCAGATGCAGGTGACTTAATTATAACACCAAGAATATCTGAATATTCTTTGAAGATGCCTCTTGTTTTGTTCTCAGTGAGAAATATTTGTCAGTTTTGTGCAAATCATAAAGTCCTGCTTTTGTTGTCAATCGGCAGTCTTTAGAGTAAAAGAAGAGCAAAACCTGTTTTACAAATTGTGGATTTTTTAAATTGACTCTACCCTTTCTGGCAATAAAACAGGGGTTAATGTGTTCAAACATAAAGGGTAAAGACTATTCTTTTTTTCACCATTTTGATTCTGACAAATGGTCCCATAGATATAACTGCTCAACCCGAGCTATTCATACTTTGATAAATCTTGACTTAAAGCTTTCGTGACTGCAGGAATTCATATTCTTTGAGTCTTTCGGTAAAGTTACGTAGATAGGTTCAAAGAAAATAACAAAAAACTATGACATTTCAACCGCAACACAAGCGGTCGTCTTCCTGATGTCTTCCTGATGACGACCGCTTGTGTTGCGATCGAAACGTCGTATTTTTTTATATTTTCTTTGAACGTATCCATGTGACTTTATCGATAGACCCAAAGAATATGATACTTTTATACTTGCATTTCCATTAATCTCTTCGCCTTTTGACATTCTCTGGTCTAACACTGGTGAGACAAGGCCATAGAGAAGGCTGTTTGGTGTAGGAAAATCAGTTACAAAGATAATGCATAAAAAATCAGAGCTTGTGTGTTGGCATGTTTTACCACAAGTGTATGTGGTTAATCCAGACTTGATGTCTTGCAATAGGTATCTATTTGGTGTTTGAACATCTATTTCCAGACAGGGTAAAGCCTATTCTTTTATTTAATCATTTTGATCTTGAAAAAAGGTCCCATAGATATGCACACATTTCCTTTCCTTTTGAAAGTGAATATTACCTAATACTATTAAAAAATATATATATTGTATGAGGTTGGCTCTGTTATTCCAGGATAGTCTATATTGTAAAATAAATATAATTTACCTATGGTTTCAAGTATTTATGCAACTTGCCATCACCCTCAAATCCGTGATGACTTACATTTTTAGGAGTAAATATGCCTCTGGAGAGCAGTAAGCCTGCTGATTGCAGCTTTGACTCAAGCTCTCACCTTCCCATCCGATCCCATTCCTGTACTCGGCTTTTTGAGCCAAGACAAGAAAACGAGTTTGGAGGTGTTTCCCCTTGCCTGCACAGTCTTTTAGTTTACACCGGCACATGATGCAGTTACACAGTTGACTGTCATATCCTGGGCAACTATCCCACCTAAAAATGCATTTGTGGTAGGATGGACCTTTCATTTTTCACTGTTGTTTTAGTACAAAAAAATTGAGACTAGTCTCACTGAATCTCCAAATATTTTGTTTAAAGGGTCTTCATTAGGATGTTTGGGCAATTTCATTTTAATTATGGTTCTATTTTTATTTACTTCGTGTTGTATGAAACTGAAGTCCTAGGAAAATGCACGTTAAGGTATATTCATTATTATTGTAATGTAGAACCATATTACAGTGACTTTAATTTAAAAGATGGAAACCTTTGACATCTTAATATAGATTATAAAGCAACAACTAAGTCCCCCTTAAATAAGCTGATGTGACGTGCTAATGCCTATTCAGTAATAGGAAAGTAACATGTATTCAGGCTGCTCACGTGAGAAGTGTGATTGAATGGAGTGTGCAGCAGAGCGCACGCCCATGCTGTGACTCACTAAGAGCACTACTCACACAGCTGGCACTCGTGCCGAAATGGAGGTGGTGGCCAGGAGCCAGGACATGCCCCTGCACCGCCGCGTGGGCCTCTGGAGGAAGAAGGTGCGGTGTCTGTGGATGCTCATACAGTGGTTGTGTTAAGTTAATACTGTGTTTTGTATATTTCTGTTTCGAGTACAAACTATAATTATGTTTATATGTAACTGACAACAATTATTTCAGATGTACTATTTCAAGGAAACAGCATCTGCAGATTCTCAAAACGTAACTGTTTTGTTATCCTGCTTTGGAAAGTACACCTCGTGATATCACTAGGCATGCAAAGGTCAAAGTGGCAAATCTAAAGACCCAGTAAGGTCAAATCTTGCTTTACTGTTGTGTTACAATGTCTTTCACCAAGTGTGCAGCATGCAGGGCACTAAAAATAACGGTAAATGGTGAAGACTAGTGATTGTATGTTTATTTTAAGGCTTACCTTCCTGGGTTTATTCGAATCAAAAGGTGCTTTCAGAAGTGTGATGTGCAACAGTTGCATCCTGTTGCTTCCACCTCTCGTAGAGTGAGGTGAGACGATGGGGAAAGTCAAACAATCGGGTGAGGGAGACATCCCAGGGGAGAGAGTGAGGATTGGGACTCGTGAGAGTGAAGCAGAGGGAGAGGAACACTGCAACATGTAGAATGGGTCTGATTAGTTCGGTACTCACAATGCAGTCACTATATAATGCCCAGTTTATAGATGCAGCATTTACATTCTTCCAATGTGTGGTCCTTCAGATTTGTAATGTCTAAGTTATACTTGTTTTATTTAGTCACTACCCTGTCAACCAGCGTTAGGGACTGCTACATTTGCAGCCAGTTAGGTTGGGTTTTCATGTGACAGGTATCCCTCGATTTAAGAACGTTCAGTTTATGAAATTTTGCGTTCACGAAATTGACAAATTATGGACACTTCTCGATTAACGAAATCGAATTTCCCCATGAACAAAATTCCACACGGCACACGCCACGAGATCAAACAAGAACCACCTTGGATGCTGCATCATCCATCCACGACACAAGTCACGGTATCCCTAGAGTGCAACAGTCACGCTCCATATCACCTTTCCAGTCATTCCACAATGCAGATCATTTGGTGAGTTCCCTGAAAAGGTTAATTATTTTAGTTTAATTTTGTTATTATTTATCGTGTTTATACTTATGTTCTTCATTGTTATTTTTGTATTGTGAAAAGTGATTTAGGTATATATATTTTAGGTTAGGAGTAGAGTTGGAATGACTGTACAAAACACATCCATAATTCTGTACATTAAATTAATGGAAAAAGCTGTTCCAATTTACGAAATTTCGTTTTACGCTGTGTTTTTGGAAGAACACATCCCTTTGGTAAATCGAGGGATACCTGTATTGTCATTAGTCGCCAGCTGCAGAAACATATGATTACAATTCAGATTGGGAGTACAAATTGGGTTAATAATTCATATTTTAAATGTTGGATTTTGAATAGATGTTTTGGGCCCAAATTGTTTTTATTTTCCTTTTGCATTATTCACATTTAACATTTTAATCCTTTGACCTTTCTTTTTCCATTAGATTTTTTTAGGAATTAAAAAATAATAATATTTCCTAATCCAGGGAAGCCTCACTGAGACTCAGGAATTGTTTTTAAGAAGGGCCCTGCATTGTGATGTTTGGGTGATTTAATTTTAATAAGGAGTGATGTTCTTAGTGTTGCAGGAAACTGAAGTCTCTAGAAAAATCTCACCTTGCTTGCTTAAGAGCTAAATATACATAAAGGTCCACACAAGCCATCTACGAACCCACTTGCTTTGTACCATTTGTTCTCTACCACTTTTCAGCCTTGCACATCTGGGTGTTTCAGGGCAATGTGTGTGACCCAAAGCAATGAATCACAGGCATGCACCATACATGCCCAGCTTTAACGTTTCCATAGTCGGTGGCGTGAAGCTCTCACTTCTGCACTCACAGACAAAGATCCCCATATAGCTTTTACAGGCTGTTGGGGAAGTGCTGTTAGCGAGCACCTATGAAGGCCGACATGGCACACGAAGGAATTTGCTGACTGTCACAAGTGGCCACGTTTGCCAGCAATTGGGATAGTTCTGCATCTTTCCATAGATGTGGGTCTCCTGATCCCTCAGGTCTATTGGGATATAATTATTTTTCTTTGCGTGGTTCTCAGGTATTAATATAAGGCATGGGTGAGCCATGAGGGAAGTCAGCTGGCATTACTCACAACACACCACAGTGGTAGCATCTGCCAGCACACAAAGAGATGGGGGTTGTTTTGCACTCACACAAACACATCCATGCACGCACACACACTCGCGTACCTATACGGCCACTTGTTTGTCAGTGTGATAAATAATTTACGTCACTTGCAAAAACGTATAATTAACGTTACGTAATGCCTTGGTGTCACTTGCCTTAAATGTTGTTTCCCACGGACAGTTTTAGATAGTTCATGTTAATCCTAAAATTGGAAAAACACCCCTTATACACAGCTATTGCTGCGTTTATATTCTGACAACATGATATATTGAGATTTACAGATTATATATTATCAAATACATGACGATGCAAATACAAAGAGATAGTGGCATTGCATGTGTTTTACTTGATGAAGCACAACACAAGCCCTGATTAATTATCTATCCCCTAATGTGACAATATTTCAAAATATGATTTAGACAACTTAATGCCATACATGGATTTACCTACCTGTAAAAGCACAGTAATGGCATTTACATCTTGGGGCAAAGGCCTTGGAAAATATATTGCTCCTCCAATGATACTTACACTCCCAAATTAATAATATTAAATCAGCAATTACCTTTGTATACAATAATTTATCTCCAATGTATAATACGTCTTCCCTCAAATACTGCTTAAATTTAAGTCCACGAGCATCCATCTGCCTACAGTCTGATTAAGGGGCATTGTATACGTTATAATTGTTTTGTATAATTGTAGTTTCATGACCTCAAAGAGCTGCCTGGTAAGGTGGAAGGGTAGGGACAACGACGTTAACCTCACCGATGGCCACAGGGATCCTTAAAGATCAGGGGTTCCTGTGCAGTTGCACTGCTCACATGTGCCTTGGTCTGAGCGTCTCACCAGATATGCACCTCCTTTATACTGTGGTTCCCTCAGCAGACAGAGTAACTCCATGTGAACTTTCACTTACCAGTAATTGCTCAATTCAGTCGTAAATTAATGGATTATAATATGTACACAATTTGTGCATTGAAAATGTGCTCTTCATTTTATTTTCTATTCTTTAAATCTGCAGACTGAAAAGAAATCAATGAAGAAAAAAAGAAAAAGGTACACATTGTCTTTGTCTATTAAACAACAACAATGATTACTACACTGCTTGTCTACCCAGGAAAGCCTCACCAAGTCTCGTGACTTTTTTCGATGGGAGCAGTGATTGCCAAGTATATTCTGGTTTGATTAAGTTTAATCACAACATAAGTACGAACCATAGCAACAAACGAATGGTGGGTTTTCATGTTATACTCTATAGTAAAAAGTTCCTAGACAGATGCCAGAGTGGTTAAATAATTACAAGTTTGTAGTTGAATTCCTAGTTGGGGTTGACTTGGCTACATAGCCATTTGGTGTCAATAAAATGAGTGCCACATCATTGTAATTCATTAGACGCCACCGTGTGTAAAGACAGGCCCTCACCATGGGCCATCGATGTGGACAAGCCTCATTCTATGCTCAGTTCAGTGTAACTTGAGGGATGTCTCGATTAATTTCAACGAATTGTTGGTTACAGATTTGCAGTGGAATTCAGTATATTATATACAGTATGTAAATCACGGACAGTTATTTAAGGTGCGCTGAAATCAAATATATGATAGAAATATGAGGATGAGATCAGGTGTAAAGTGTTTTGGAAAACTGAACTTGATAATAAAAAGCAACATACCAGTGTGCCTCAAGAAGAATGTGGTTAACCAGTGTGTACTACCTGGGGTAATATGTGGCAGAAACATTTACATTGGCAAAATGGAACAAAGACTGAAAAATATGCAGATAATTTATGGAGAGTTGTATGCTTAGAATTAAAATGAGAGGCAACATGATAAACTCATAGATTATAAAATATACACACATTAGATACTTCATGTTGACTATCCAGAAAAGTGAATGGTTTTGAGCAGGATACATCACCAGAATGGATGATAGAGTGGCAGCCAAGGAGGGAACACACTGAGAGATTATCCGCAATGGAGATTGAGGGATGAAATTGGCTCCTGTGCACGCACGAGAGATGGAGGCGGCTTTGGGAAGTCTTCATCCAGCAGTGGATTGAATGATGATGATCTTAGATTATGGAAAAATCATGGATTGGCATGACCCCATCAATGTTATGAGTTGTGCAAAAGAGGGCTGAAGATAAAAAGAATACCAACGTGTACAGAATGTGTATGTTGGTGTTGGTGAGGTCTGGAGGAAGTATTCTGGACCGCTTGGAGTTTGGTGGTAAGCCATTTTCTGAGGTTGGCAAGGAGCGCATTGTGGTAGTTGACCCGTAGCATAGTCCTGGAAAGGGTACTGGCAATGATGGGGTGAGGAATGATGGATAGAGGAAATGTTGTGCACGTAGAGATAGGAGGCCGCGTGTTGAAAGATATGAGAGGATAATGATAACTCAAGATAGATAATGATCCCAAGCTTTCGCGCACTCATTGGGCTTCCATAACGAGGTAAGAGAAATATCGACTTGCTGAATTTAACAGTGACATTTTTATTAGATACTTTTTGGTTCTTTCGGTAAAGTCACGTAGGTAGAAAAAAAAATATCACGACGTTTCAATCCCAACACAAGCCTTCGTCCTCAGGCGGAAACAATAATCCAGCAGTGGAACTGCTGAACAAGCGAGAGAGCTGTTACAACAAGGTTATATATGTGACGATGGGCAAGCAAGCGGGGTCCGAGCTGGAAAGGAATTCCATCCCCGGACAAGCACGTCAGTTGTGTTAATGGGGGAGATTAGCACTATGTTGATGGGAGAGATTAGGCAGGGAGATTATGGGGATTAGTAAGTCAATGTCATGTCTATGTGTAACACAAGCTGCAGCGCTGCCAACTGCGCTGTGAGGCAAGCGCGTCTACGCATGAGAACCACCGCAACGGTGGTCGCATCAGTGAGACACAGCCAGAACCATCGATACACCGAGGCTAAGGGAGCAGAGGTGGCCATGTTAGTGAGACCCCAGCCCGTTAATGCAGAGGCACCTAACAGGGCAATGCAACTCAGAGAGTCGGAGATAACAGCCAAACGGCAGGGAAGAATGGAAGCACCAAAATCAAGATTTGTATTAGAATTTACAAAAACACATGTGTTTTTTAAGCACATTGGCATTAGCATTGTGTAATGCGGGCGTAAACGGCTTGGCGGATATGACGTCATGGGGGGGGAGGAGTTAGGTCACGTGTGAGAGAGGGGTGAGGTCTTAAGGGAGAGATACCGGAAGAGACGGGAGAGTGTGGGAGATAGAGTAAGAGTGAGGCCACGCAGGGCGGAGGTCGAGGAGTGGCGAGATCGCCACACACACGGAGAGTAAGACTTGGCACCGTCGGCCAGCGGTGACCAAGCACGGAGGAACGACGGGCAGCGGTGGAGCTGCAGTAGGGGCAGCGGTGGAGCTGCAGTGAGCGCAGTCGGAGGACTGTACAGGAGTCTGCAGCGGAGCTGCAGAGGTGTGGAGGCTACGGGAGCGAGAGCAGCTACGGAGCTGCCAAGGGGAGAGCTCTGAGCGAGGGCCGTGTGGGAAGAGTGTAAGAACCCGAATAAAGGACAACGGAGACAGACCCAGGATCGAGTCCTTTATTACACTGGTGTCAGAAGTGAAACGGCATGTCAAAACAGCTTAGAAGAAAGAATATTCCTGCGCCATCATCTGCTACATCATCCGACGGCGACGACCTTTCTCGGGCGGTCGACCTGCCTGCAATGGAGGAGGTGATCCGTGCGGGAACAAGTGCGGGTCCGGGAGTCCAAGATGTCGCCGCATCGGTGGACCCGTCTGCACCAGAGGACGCGGATGGGCGATGGACGCAGATGGCGGCGCAGCTGGAGACACTGAATATCGTGCTCGCGCAATTGTGCGAGCTCATCACGCCGAGGACGGCGTTGGGGAGAGCCGATGGAGGTCCGCACGTCGCTGCCTTGCCTCCGCTGTCGGCGCCATTGGCCACGCGGCAAGAAGACGCCATTTTGGGCGTGCAGGAGAAGAACGGCGGGAAGCCGCCATCTTGCGCTCTCCGCGGCGAGAGGCCGCCATCTTGAACACGTTGCGATGCGACGCCATTTTGAATATGCCGCCTGGTGAGTCATCGGCTGAGGACGGTGCAACAAGGAGTCGCAGTCGTCATCTCACGACCGTCAAAGAATTCTCCATCGGGGGCGATTGGAGTGCTTTCGCCTGCAGATTTCTGGCGGCGGTACGCTCAGCAAGGTGGACGGACGCTGAGGCATTGGAGGTTTTACCGACTCTTCTCGATGACGAGTCGGTGAGATTCTTCCGGTCCATAAAGGCCGAGAAGAAGAAGACATTGAGAGGAGTTTTCGACGAAATGGCAGATGCATATGAGCCAACGGATGATGCTCATCGCCGGTTTGTTCAACGTCAGCGAGCACCCGAGGAGTCGCCGGTGGCATACAGGGGTGCAGTATTGGAGTTGGCCATGGCTGCATACCCGGAGACGGAGCCTGACCTGCTCGAACCTCTCATCTTGGGTAAGATGCTCGAGCTGTCCCGGGATTTGGGGATTCCTATGCCGGTGTGTGGCCATGAAAAGCTCACATCCCGGGCGGCGGCTAAATGTCTTGATGCCCAGTTCAACCTGCGCCGTTGGAGGCAAGTCACGGCGTGGACGGGGGGCCCATCGTCGAAGGGGGTGCCGTGGGTTGGGATCCCAAGAAGGCGGTGTACGTTCCTGACGGGGGGGGCCCGCAGGAGCTGACAGCCGCCTCTGCTCAGTGGTCGGCCCGCAGTACGCCGGGGCCGCGATCTGCGCCGCCGCCATGGGAGCGTCGGGACGGGGTGCGTGCGGCGCGGCGCAACAACATCGACTGCTTCCGCTGCGGCCGTAAAGGCCATTACGCCAAGGACTGATGGGCCCGCGTCCCGGGTCCGCCCCAGCAGGAGGCCGCGTCAGTGGACGTGCCACGGAAGGATCCTCCAGGACAGGCAAGTCGGTGCGCACCAGACACCCGGCAAGGCTTGACACCTCACTCATCACCGTTGTCGTGCGATCCGGGTGTTGTTAATAACGGGGGGAGGCCATCGACTGGGCCACGTCGCTCGGTAACGCAGTGGCGTAAATTGGCACGGCGGGTCGTCGCGGCCGCTACGGGTTCGTCCACTGTACCGGGTTCTATACAAGGGGTGGGCGTACGTGTGTTAGTGATTCCGGGGCGTCCGCGACCATTATATCGGATGTAATTTTCCATCTGTTGAACATCCCGCCTGAGGCCGTGCGTCCAGTTTACGATTCCTGCGTCGCTGCTAACGGGGTAGCATGGGCATTGTGGGCCAGGTGGGCGCTACAATATCTATCGGGGGAGTGTCGGCCTCTGGAATTGTGTTAATCTCGAGGTCCCTCGCGGTTCCTTGCTTGTTGGGAACCGACTTCCTGGCCAAGATGCCCATTCTAATTCGAATTAATCAAAACTGCATTGAATTACCGGGTGGGCGGAAAATTACATTTCTACCGTCACCCTGGGGGCGACCTGCCCCGGTCGCTCAGGTGCAGGCGCTGTCCGAAGTATCTGTTGATATTCCACCTGGCTCACAGATGTTTATTCCCTTGCGATATCGGAAGCCTGTCCCTGGTCGTCAGGGTGCAATTGGGTTTTGTTGTCGCCGTCCGCCACTATAACGGGCGGAGCGGCGCTCGTGGGGGCACAAACGATCGTCCGGCCTGACAGCAGCCGTTTCTGCAGGTGCTTAATGCAAGTACCGAAAATGTGTGTGTGCCGGCTGAAACGGTTGTGGCACATGCCACTACGGCGTTTACGGCACAAGATCATCTGGGCAGCCAGGTCGTGGTTGGTGGTGTTTCAGGTCCTGGTGCCGCAGATGATCGCTGGATCGCCGAATTGTGTGGGGAAAACGCTTCCCTTTCCGGTGAACAACGTTGTGCGCTTCGTAAATTATTATCGAGTTATTCTGATGTGTTTAGCTCCGACGATTTGGACTTGGGACGCACCTCGTTGCTTTACCATCATATTGACACAGGGGACGCTGCCCCTATTCGGTTAAACTCGCATCGGATGAGTCCGGCGGAGCGAGATCAGGTTCGAGGGGCAGTGGATGACATGTTGGCTGCGGACATAATATCTCCATCTAACAGCCCATGGGGCGCGCCTGTTGTTTTGGTTAAAAAGAAGGATGGCAAATTGCGATTTTGTGTCGACTTTCGAAAATTGAATAAAGTGTCTGTGGCAGATGCGTACCCCCTGCCGCGTATGGACGACTCCCTTGATGCCTTGTCGGGGGCCAAGTTCTTTTCAACGCTAGATCTCTCTTCGGGATTCTGGCAGCTTCCCCTTGACGAGCCCTCGCGGGAGAAGACCGCTTTCCGTACGCCGCAGGGGTTATTCCAATTTAATTGTCTTCCGATGGGGTTGAATGCTGCCCCTGCCACATTTCAAAGGTTGATGGAGTTGGTGTTAACGGGTTGCAGTGGGAGACATGTCTGATATATTTAGATGATATTATCGTCTTCAGCCGCACATTTGATGAGCATTTACTGCGGTTGAGGCGGTGTTCGCCAGGATGCGTTCCGCAAATTTGAAATTTAAGCCTAAGAAATGTCACCTACTGCAACGGTCCGTGCGCTATTTGGGGCATATCATAAGTGCGGACGAGGTGGCCACGGATCCGGACAAGACAGCATGCGTCCGTGACTGGCCAACCCGGCCACGGTGGGGGATGTACGTCGGTTTTTGGGGTTCGCCTCATATTATCGGAGGTTTGTTCCGGATTTCGCGATGATCGCGAGGCCCTTGCACCTCCTTACGGGTAAAGGAAGGAAATTTGCTTGGGGACCGCCGGAAGAGGCGGCGTTTCAGGGCCTGCGCGATCGACTGGCTACGGCACCGACGTTAGATTATCCTGATTTCGATCACCCCTTCATTCTGGATATGGATGCGAGTGACACGGGCATTGGGGCCGTGTTGTCTCAGTCAAAAGGTGGTGTGGAACGCGTAGTGGCATATGGTAGCCGGGTTTTGTCTCCCGCAGAAACTCGCTACTGCGTCACACGCAGGGAACTTTTGGCAATTGTTTTCTTTCTCCGACAATTTCGACCGTATCTCTACGGTCGTTCGTTTATTGTACGCACGGATCATGCGGCCTTGCAGTATGCTCTCAAGATGGACCAACCATCCGGCCAGTTGGCGCGGTGGTTGGACACGCTGCAAGAATTTTCCTTCCAAATTCACCATCGGAAGGGGTGCGTCACACGAATGCGGACGCGCTTTCTAGGTTGCCGCAGCGATCCCCTTGCGCGTGCGCGTCGGGGACGCATAGATGTGCGCCGATTCAGCAAACCCTCAGCCTGTTGCGTTGGCAGTCGACGTGCCTGAAGCTCCAAAGGAGCCGGACCGGCTGATGGGATTCTGAATCTCCCACGGGCTGTGTGGATTCGGGAACAAATGTTGGATGGTTCATTGGTCTCGTTACGGAATCGGACTCCGCGATGGTCTGCTGATGTGGAGGGAAGGTTACAGGAACGCTGGCGTCTGTTGTACCGGCATCCTTGCGGTACGAGTTGATTAGGACTCTGCATGGGGACACGCTTTTACATCTGGGGGTGCAGAAAACCCTATTGACGCTGCAGCGAGACTATTTTTGGCACGGCATGACAACGGATGTCGTCGGGCACGTTCGCGCGTGTCCCGATTGTGCCCGGCGAAAACCACCTGAACAACCATATATGCCGCCCATACAGTCTATTAAGGTGTCTAGAGTTAACGAATTGGTGGCGTTGGACATTTTGGGACCCTTCCCGCCATCCGCTAAGGGAAATAAATACTTGCTAGTTGGGGTGGAGTACCTCTCCCGCTGGCCGATGGCCTGGCCTTTGCCTGACCAGTCAGCGGCGTCTATCACAGACGCCTTTCTATTCGGGTACGTTATGGACAAGGGGTGCCGGAGAGGCTCCTCACAGACCAAGGCCGGAATTTTTCTTCTAAATTGTTGGGGGAGGTGTGCGCGGCTCTTGGAACTAAAAAGATACGGACATCTCCCTACCACCCGCAAACGGATGGTATGGTTGAACGGCTAAATCGGACTTTGTCCGCCATGTTGTGTCACACCGTGAGTGAAAAACAATCGGATTGGGATTTGCATATCCCTGGGGTACTTTCGACATACCGAATGACGCCGCATGCGGCTACAGGATATTCGCCGTTTTTCCTTATGTACGGTCGCGAGAACGTGCCGCCAATGGATGTGCAGTTGGGAACTGGAGTGAGGGGACCTGCTAAGCCTCTTCCTGATTACATTCAGGATACCGTTCGCCGGGTTACTGAGGCGCGGGAAGGGCCCGCATGGCTACGGCCAACGCCCAGGCCCGGAACGAGCGGTGTGCTCGACGCTCGAAGGGGGAGTGCCCCTGGAAGGTGAGGGACATGGCCTGGCTCTATTGCCCGCAGGTGCGGCCAGGTACCTCTCCTAAATTACACAAACCATGGCAAGGGCCGGTTCGCCTCATCGAGGTTCCCAACCCACAGTCTGCGCGTGTTCGGTTTGGATCTCGGCGTTGGTTCGTTCACACGTCGCGCTTGAAACCATATGTGGCCCTGCGAAACGATGCGTCATCTCCCGATGTTGCCTTGCCGGGGTCTGTGGCTGCCGACTCATCCTTGCCTGTGCCTGTTGACCTTGCAAGAGCGCCTGTCGTGCCTTTTACAGACAAGCCGGCCGTGACATTGCTGGAGACAGGAGACTCTGCTCGGGGTGTGCCTACCACGGCTGCGGGGACTCCGAGCCCCGCGGCCCTTCCGACCCCGTCGCAGACACGATCGCGACGCACCCCNGACGCTGGACCTCCAGGGACACGGGACCGGGACGTTGATGGGCCTCCAATAGCGACAGGAGGACTTCATCCTGTCGCTCCTAAAACCCCGTCACGTTCCTGGTCTGCTAGAGGGCCGCCGCCCGTCCGGGACGGACCGGCGACCCGAACGCGCTCAAAGTCCCTTACGTTTCGTTGAATTTTACTGTTGTGTTGGTTGTTGTTGTTATATTTATTGTATGCTTCGTTGTCCTTGAATGTGTGATGGTTGTGTTCGCTCGCATTACTTGTCTCGTTATTGTTCAGCCGAGGTCGGCTGGATTTTCTCTACGGGGGAGGGTGGTGTAATGCGGGCGTAAACGGCTTGGCGGATATGACGTCATGGGGGGGAGGAGTTAGGTCACGTGTGAGAGAGGGTGAGGTCTTAAGGGAGAGATACCGGAAGAGACGGGAGAGTGTGGGAGATAGAGTAAGAGTGAGGCCACGCAGGGCGGAGGTCGAGGAGTGGCGAGATCGCCACACACACGGAGAGTAAGACTTGGCACCGTCGGCCAGCGGTGACCAAGCACGGAGGAACGACGGGCAGCGGTGGAGCTGCAGTAGGGGCAGCGGTGGAGCTGCAGTGAGCGCAGTCGGAGGACTGTACAGGAGTCTGCAGCGGAGCTGCAGAGGTGTGGAGGCTACGGGAGCGAGAGCAGCTACGGAGCTGCCAAGGGAGAGCTCTGAGCGAGGGCCGTGTGGGAAGAGTGTAAGAACCCGAATAAAGGACAACGGAGACAGACCCAGGATCGAGTCCTTTATTACACTGGTGTCAGAAGTGAAACGGCATGTCAAAACAGCTTAGAAGAAAGAATATTCCTGCGCCATCATCTGCTACATCATCCGACGACGACGACCTTTCTCGGCGGTCGACCTGCCTGCAATGGAGGAGGTGATCCGTGCGGGAACAAGTGCGGGTCCGGGAGTCCAAGATGTCGCCGCATCGGTGGACCCGTCTGCACCAGAGGACGCGGATGGGCGATGGACGCAGATGGCGGCGCAGCTGGAGACACTGAAAATCGTGCTCGCGCAATTGTACGAGCTCATCACGCCGAGGACGGCGTTGGGGAGAGCCGATGGAGGTCCGCACGTCGCTGCCTTGCCTCCGCTGTCGGCGCCATTGGCCACGCGGCAAGAAGACGCCATCTTGGGCGTGGCAGGAGAAGAACGGCGGGAAGCCGCCATCTTGCGCTCTTCGCGGCGAGAGGCCGCCATCTTGAACACGTTGCGATGCAACGCCATATTGAATATGCCGCCTGGTGAGTCATCGGCTGAGGACGGTGCAACAAGGAGTCGCAGTCGTCATCTCACGACCGTCAAAGAATTCTCCATCGGGGCGATTGGAGTGCTTTCGCCTGCAGATTTCTGGCGGCGGAACAAACCTCCGATGCAGCGGAGCTGCAGAGGTGTGGAGGCTACGGGAGCGAGAGCACCTACGGAGCTGCCAAGGGGAGAGCTCTGAGCGAGGGCCGTGTGGGAAGAGTGTAAGAACCCGAATAAAGGACAACGGAGACAGACCCAGGATCGAGTCCTTTATTACAATTGTATGAGTTATGTTAAAGTATGTTCTTGATTGTTGCTGCATTAGGATGGAATTTGTCACTTATAGATGTTCATTGTATCCTAAAATATTATATTGAAGAACTATATCAAGGGCATATATATATTCTGTTAATTAATTAATAGGTTCCGGTTTTTTAAAGCATTATACATTTCCATAATAAAGATCGATTTTACAAATAACCTTATTGAATCAATGACAAGTATCCAATGACAAAGTGAATGGGAAATCGTGTTACGTTTTTGCAGCATGATGCGAAGAAGACACACATTTGAATTGCATTATTAATTTGAATAATAATTATATTGAGAAAATTATAATTAGATATTTTATTATTACTGTAATACAGTGCATAGCATTATACAATAACATTTACTTTATGCATCAATATTTGCTATGAATTAAAGACTGAGGTGTGAGTACATTGCAATAGCCCTAAGGTTTGATTTAGTACCGAGAATGTTTATAATATGAATGTGCCACATAAATCCCCAGATATTGATACATATGCATTAGCACTTATTTTGTGTGTGTTTAGTTTGTTGTCCTTTCCTGCACCTCTTATTAGCACGGTTGGCTACGTAGGGTGCGAAAGAAGTTCAACATACATACATGCCTCCTCTCCATTAGCACATACCAGATATACATCAGTGGAATACCATGCACTACAAAGTACTGATTAGTTTTGTTCCATGATGGAAGCTTGGGTGCCACAATGTCAGCCCAAAGATTATTATGCATTTGTAAATGAGCTTTCAGTTTGTGGGACCTGACAGAAAGTTGTCAGAAGAAACGTCAGTTTCCTCTGCTGCTTTTGCCAGCACATTATTTAGTGTGCTCTGCATCATTTGCCAATCGTACTTTCTCACCTAACATTCTGTATTCCGCTGTCAGTTGCCTAACAGCTACCTTTTTCAATATCTGCAGAAAATAATTTGGAGATGAAAGTGAAGACTGTTAAAGAATGATAGAAAACGCGATCAGCGTGACCAGGTGAGAACTTGCCCTCTGGTGAAGAGTAAGTAGGACGTCACCCTGCTTGCTATTGCAGTTTAAATGACTTTATGTCGTGTACATTCATCTGGAATTGTTTATCTATTTCTTCCCAACACCTCTGACTTCGTTGTAATTGTTTTTTTTATCGATGAGGTGTGGTCAGAGTTATAATGCAAGATGGTAAAGTATTAACATACTTGACTCATTACAATGATCTACTACATTGATGTGGTGCAAAAATGGGATTCAAAGTAAAATCTCTTTGGACATGTGCCATACAGCCAGACTACAATAACACAAGGGAGAGTTTCCTAGTTTCCTACAACTGTTATCATAGTGTAGCTGTGGTGTCATTAGAGAGGACTGTGGTGTCACTAGAGATGACTGGTGGTACAATCAAAGTTCATGCGACTTGGACTTAAGGGAGCTTCGCGACAGGGTCAGACATCCATGCATGCACAGGCTATGCATATATGTACTCAATTTCACTCCACCATAGTTAGATGGAGATATACAAGATAGATAGTGATGGAGCAAAGTTAAATATAGTGAACATAGAAGTATCCACAATAGATGAGATGCATTCATATGGGGTATAATAGAGATAATATTACATGCATTCCAAAATACATGAAAGGTAGAAGGTAGTGGATAGTCAGATGAGATATAAGATAACAAGATATGTTTCAGACAACATGGGGAGAGAGNTCTTAGGTAAACGTGTGTAGGGGTGTTAAAGAGAGGGCCCGTTATGCATGGCAGCCTATGGAAAACAAACACAGTGGGCGGGGCTACGTAAGTGCACGAGGAGGTGCCCTCTACGACGTCCGAGCCAGACACCCTGGGGGGGCTGGTTCAAACGTTATGATCCCCGGGGCCCCACCCCTCAGGGAGGGTTGGGTATAAAAGGGGATGTTCAAAGGGCTCGAGTCAGTTATGTTTAAGCTAAGGGAAGAAGACTGAAGACGTCTTAGATAGAGCCCTGGACTCCCTAGTTCGATGTCCTTTTCAGGGCCGGACAGGACTGAGCCAGCGGCGTGGTCCCGAAAGCCAGAGCCGGTGCTCTTGTAAGAGCTGGTCTGGAACTCCGGGTACCGGCCCGACTTACCAGTGTCGGGCTAGGACAGAGTTAGCTAGGGTGTATCCCGAGTTATACGGGTGAGGGGCCGATACCCCTCGAGTGTGTATATGCCCACTGTCGTATTGTGAAATAAATATACGTGTGCCTCAACCTCGGCGTCAAGCGTCTTCACCGGTACTTCAACTGGTGTCAGAAGTAATTCGAACATGGACACGCGGAAAACAGCGCGGGCCAAAGTACCGCAGGAGGAAGACACTGCCGAGATCGTCGAGCCCGAGACGGCTCCACAAGACAAGGTGCAGCCGGGGCCTGACGCCTCCTTACCGGGGCATCAAAATGAAGAGGGCCGCAGCCAGACGCGTTACGGCTGGCTCACGGGAGGCTGGCGGAGCTGCTGTATGCCGCTGCCGCCACGCTGGAGACCATCACGCGACTAGGGCCGGTGATCCAACACGGGCGAGGCGAGCCAACGACCAGGGCGCCTTCCCGCCATTTCGGAGCAGTCCGAATTTGAAATTCCCGCCATCGACGCTACAGCTGTTCGGGGCGTGGCCAGCCTAGACATCTGCTCCGACATCGCCGTCGCTGAAGCTGCAACGTCATCACAAGCGCGACAGGCGATCCCATCGGCCGTTCGCACCGACGCACAGCCGAGTGGTGGTGACATCAGCCTGCGGGAGTCCACAACGACCGCTGCGCTTCATCAGAGACTGCCCCCGCTGAAGGAGTTCATCGGCGCGGAGGGGACTGGGCCGGTTTTCGCCGACGTTTCCTCGCCCATCAGGAGATGGCGAAATGGTCCGATGAGGAGGCTCTCTGCGCGCTGCCGGCGCTCCTCGACGGCGACGCGCTCGCCGCCCTCACATCGGCGCCGAGAGAGAAGCGGTCTACGTTACCGATGGCACTACAGCTGCTGGCGGGTCTATGGACCATCGGCTGAATGCCGACAGCAATTTTACGACCGCAAGCGGGGTGAGAAGGAGTCGCCCCTAGCATATCGGACGAGCCTCCTGGCGATGTCGGCCTTCCTCGTATGGACGACGACGGCGTGGACGCGATGGTCACGGAGAAGATCCTCCTCCTGGCAGACGACCTTGACATCGCGGTCGTCGCCCGGAGGACGAGGAGATGACATCGCTCCAGGTGGCGCGGCTCCTCCACGCCAACCTCCTGTCACTGCGGCGGAAAGCCAGCAGGCATCGGCGGGCGTGCGGTGGCTGCAGCCACCATTCCGACGGAGGAGCTCTACGCCGTCGACCACCGACCGCAACAGGCGACAGGAGCACGGTCGGGCCGGGACGGGCCGGGCCGTTTCAACCATCCGTCTCCTCCAACGGCGCTCCCGCGGTGTTTCAACTGCGGCGTCCGGGCCACGTCGCCTCGGGTGCCGCGCTCCTCGACAGCGCGGGACGACACCTCAACGGGACGACGGGCCTCATCACAAGCTCCACCATCATAACCCGGCGAGTCGCGGCACCCCACATGTTTGGCCCACGCACACACCCGTCACGCACTCAAACACCGCAACGAGAGGGGGCCGATATCGCGCACCATCGCACCATCACGCACCACCCCGGGTACTCATATCGAACCCGGCCAGTGGTCCGTGCTGGCCGATCGTGTGGTAGCCGCATCGTCGGGTCGTCGGCCGTTGTGGGGCACATCGACGGGGTTGAAGTGCGCATCCTGGTCGATACGGGAGCATCGGCGACCATTATTTCGGAGTTGATTTACAATATTCTCCCTGTCCGGAGTCGTCCTTTGATGCCTGTTAACGTACCATTCTATGCGGCTAACGGGGCTCACTTGGCATCATCGGACAAATTCGTGCCCAAATTTGTATTGGGGATATTAAATTGTCTGGACCGATTTTTGTTTCCTCCTCGCTGGCGGTTCCGTGCCTGCTGGGACGGACTTCCTGGCCAAAATGCCGATTAGGATATTGATCGACCAGGGATGTATTGAGCTCCCGTCGGGCAGACGCATGGCGTTTCTGCCATCGCCTGTTACGACTCGGACGGCGTTCGCGACGGTGCCGGCATTCGTAGAGAGAACGGTGCGCGTCCCTCCGGGGCGCAAATGTTGATTCCCTTGAAACTTCGGCGGGCCTTCGCTAAGGGTGTTGGGCCCAAGGGGTTCTGCTGGGGCCGTCTAGGGCCGGGGTTAGTGGACCTCATTTACTTCCGGCCCAGACCATAGTAAGAGGGGACGGTGAACCCTTCATCGCGGTCCTCAATGTGGGCTCTCAGACGGTGGTGGTCCCACAGGGGACCGTGCTTGCTCACGCAACGCCGGTGCCATGTGAGGAACCCGTCGCAAATCACGTCAGCGTTGTCCCTGCGCCGCGACCGCATTCGGACAGCGATGAAGGGTGGCTCGAGGCGCTTTGTGCGGGATCGACGGACCTGTCAGATTCAGAGCGTCAACAACTTAAAACACTACTGCGGGAATTTTCCGACGTTTTTAGTCGGAATAAATACGATTTGGGTTGTACTCACCTGCTGCGTCACCATATTGACACGGGTGACAGCGCGCCAATTCGCCAAAATCCGTTTCGGTTGAGTCCCGCCGAAAAGGACCATGTCAAATCGGCTGTTGATGACATGTGGCCGCCGACATCATTTCTCCTTCCACCAGCCCTTGGGAGCGCCGATCGTCCTGGTTAAAAGCAGGACGGTTCGTTGCGGTTTTGCGTTGATTTCCGGCGTCTTAACAAAATTTCGGTTGCCGACGCATACCCGCTCCTCGGATGGACGAATCGCTGGACGCCTTGGCGGGAGCGCGATTCTTTTCCACACTGGATTTACTTTCGGGATTCTGGCAGCTTCCTCTGGACGATGATTCAAAGCCTAAAACTGCTTTCCGTACACCGCATGGCCTGTTCCAATTCAACCGGTTGCCGATGGGCTTACACTCAGCGCCGGCAACTTTCCAGCGTTTGATGGAATTGGTTGGCTGGATTGCAATGGGAGTCGTGCCTCATTTATTTGGATGACGTTATCGTCTTTAGTAAAACTTTGACGAACATCTCCAGAGGTTGCGGGCGGTTTTCCTAAAGATGCGGGCTGCTAATTTGAAATTCAAGCCCCAAAAAATGCCATTTGTTGCGCGATTCGGTGCGTTATTTGGGGCACATCGTGGGACGCTCAGGTATTGCTACCGATCCCGCCAAAACGCAGTGTGTCAGCTCCTGGCCGACTCCCACCTCGGTGGGAGAGGTCAGGAGTTTCATTGGGTTCGCGTCGTATTACCGACGGTTCGTCGCTGATTTGCGACAATTGCAAAACCCCTGCACGCTTTAACATCTAAAGGGGTTCGGTTCCACTGGGTCAAGAGGAGGAGGCTGCTTTCTGCTCCCTTCGGGACGCCCTGGTAAAAGCCCTCCCTTGATTTACCCAGATTTTTCTAAGCCCTTTTTGCTCGACACCGATGCGAGCAACACGGGTATTGGGGTGTGCTTTCCCAGGTGGTGATGGCGTGGAACGGGTGGTCGCGTACGGTAGTCGGGTGTTGTCTCCTGCGGAGCAAAGATATTGTGTCACCCGTAGGGAACTGTTGGCAATTGTCTATTTCATCCAACAGTATCGCCCATATCTGTACGGTCGGCATTTCACCGTCCGCACAGATCATGCGGCACTACAGTATGCCCTGCGAGTTCAACAACCATCGGGACAGTTGTCTCGATGGTTGGAGGTTCTCCAGGACTTTGATTTTGAAACCACCTACCGTAAGGGCGTTCGCCATACGAATGCGGACGCTCTGTCGCGCATGCCAACCACCTCCGAATGTGCATGCCTCCTGGGGTCGGGACGTTGCAGGCCTTCAGGGGACGCATCGGTTCCGATCTTGGCAGCCACCGACGACGACGAACCATTGGACTAATTCGATCGAACAACAGGGAAGAGATTCCCTGTTGGGTTGCCGTCACATGGGGGCGCCTCCAAATGGAGGATACCTCCCTCCTCGGGTGGCGTCGTCGCGTCGGGGGTGCTGGGCATGTGAAGGGTGATTCGGATGCATGGGAAATGGTGCAAGGTCTGCTGATGCATGGGACGGCAAATCCCAGCGACATCGGCTGGTGGTCGCGAGGCAAGGTGGTGTGGGCCGCGCATGAGCGCCTATTACACCTGGGGACCCAAAAGACTCTTGCACTGCTACAACTTGATTTTTTTNGGCCTGGCATGACGAGGGATGTTGGGGATCTATTGGATCATGCCCTCGGTGTGCGCAACGGAAACCGCCGGCGCGGGAGTCTAACCCGCCCTTGCAATCGATCAAAGTGTCCAGAATAAATGAGCTTGTCGCGCTGGACATTTGGGCCCATTTCCCGCCACCCCAGGGGCAATAGGTATTTGTTGACTGGTGTCGAGTATTTTACACGCTGGCCTATGGCCTGGCCCCTGGCCAACCAGTCGGCAGCAGCCATCGTGGAGGCCTTTGTTCAGGGATACGTCCTGGACAAAGGTGCTCCGGAGCGGCTGCTGACCGACCAGGGCAGAAATTTTTTCCGGTAAATTACTCAAACAAGTCTGTGACCTCCTAGGCACGAAGAAAATTCGTACCTCCCCGTATCACCCGCAAACTGACGGGATGGTCGAGCGCCTGCATCGCACCATTACGTCAATGATGTCACAGCAGGTCTCGGACTCACAGACTGACTGGGACCTGCATATTCAAGGGTCTTGGCGGCATACCGGATGGCACCCCATGCAGCTACGGATTTTCCCCCTTTTTACCTCATGTACGGTCGCGAACCCGACCCGCCTGTTCGCGCCCAGCTGCAGATCCCGAGCCGCAAGGGAAAACTAAATTGGCTGACCACGTCAAATTTAATCTGGCCAAATTAACAGAGGCGCGGATGCTGCAATGCTAAACTCGGACCTCCGTCAAAAGGCGAATGAGCGCCTCAGGCTGGTCGGCGCACATGATACAGTGGAAGCCGGGGACAAGGCATGGCTGCACTGTCCCAAGTGCCACTGGCTACCTCCTCTAAGCTGGTGCGGCCGTGGCGGGCCCTGTGGAGGTGGTCGAAGTTTTGCGACCACAGTGCGTGCGCATTAAATGGGGAAGCGGCGATGGTTCGTGCACCCCTCTAGGTTAAAACCCTTCGTTGCGGTACACAAACCCACTTCACACATGCGTGGCCAAACGTGTGGGGGCGACCGACTCATTGGGTCCGTCTCCGTCGTTCTCACCTAATGCCTTGCCGGCCGTGCCACCTCCAGGTGCATCAGGACTGACGGGCTCACGCCCGACCACCCTCCTGGGGATACGACGGTCGCGCGGCATCGGATGAGGACTCACTCCGGACGGACAATTGCCACCTGACGGTCCGCCACCCGGGTTACCCCTGTGAGGGCCCGCTGCAAGGACGCGCGCAAAATGCGCAGACTGTTATGAGGCCGGAAGATGTGTACATAGGTTGTGTTCATCGTGTGTTGTGTGGTGGTGTGTTCCCTGCCCATTGAATGTACATATGTTGGGTTCATTGTGTGTGTGTGGNTGNTGTGTTCCCTGCCCATTGAAATGTACATACGTTGGGTTCACCTGGTGTTGTGTGTATGGTGGGTTCCCTGCAATTGTATATAGGTTGTTTTTTTTACGGAATTCGTATTTATTCAAGGGGGGTGCGTCGGGTTGTTTCTCTTCTTGCTGTTGCATTTTGTTGTGTTCTTGTTGCTGTTCTTGTTATTGTTGAAAAATAGTGAGGCACACGCGCGGTCAAGGTGTAAATGCACTTTTATTGTCATTTTTGTATGTTGGCAGCCGGGACGGCTGCAAGCTATGCGGGGGGGGTGATGTAGGGTGTTAAAGAGAGGGCCCATTATGCATGGCAGCCTATGGAAAACAAACACAGTGGGCGGGGCTACGTAAGTGCACGAGGAGGTGCCCTCTACGACGTCCGAGCCAGACACCCTGGGGGGGCTGGTTCGAACGTTATGATCCCCCGGGCCCCACCCNTCAGGGAGGGTTGGGTATAAAAGGGATGTTCAAAGGGCTCGAGTCAGTTATGTTTAAGCTAAGGGAAGAAGACTGAAGACGTCTTAGATAGAGCCCTGGACTCCCCTAGTTCGATGTCCTTTTCAGGCCGGACAGGACTGAGCCAGCGGCGTGGTCCCGAAAGCCAGAGCCGGTGCTCTTGTAAGAGCTGGTCTGGAACTCCGGGTACCGGGCCCGACTTACCAGTGTCGGGCCAGTTAGCCTCCCTAGCCCATTAGTGGAGGATTCGGGGCTAGGACAGAGTTAGCTAGGGGTGTATCCGAGTTATACGGGTGAGGGGCCGATACCCCTCGAGTGTGTATATGCCCACTGTCGTATTGTGAAATAAATATACGTGTGCCTCAACCTCGGCGTCAAGCGTCTTCACCGGTACTTCACGTGTATAGATACAATAAAGTGTTCAAGTGGACTACTCAGAAAACTGCATTTCACAACCAGGCCCTTCTTAATCGCATGCATATTTGATACCTGTAATTTGGTTAATTACTTTGGCTCAGGTAATATTCAGCTTTGCATTTTTGGCGAGATTCTAAATGTGAAAATGGCTGAATAGCAGCCATGTTGGATTCACAGCACCCCTAATAGTGAATAATTAGACATCTCATTGTGTCTCCACATGAAGTAAAAGTCTGGACTTTCAGAGCAATATCTTCCAGGAGCATCTGTTTAAACAAGAAGACTGTAGACTGGATTAGACCTTCAGGGTGTCATCAGCTGGCAGGCTTGTTAAATAATAAACACTGCTGGGTTGCCAGATATGATTGGTGAGTTATTTTTCTTCATAATGCTGCCCTAATTGACGAAAAAGTGGTACTTTATATAAATTCACTCCGTCTTATGGACAGAGAGCTCTTGCCAGCAGCATCAGGTAATCAAGTACTTCTATTTTAATCAAACATGACTGCTGATGAGATCTTGAGGCTATACCTGGTTCAGAGTTTGATAACTTAAACAGATTGTGTTGGAAGTCCCATAGGTTGATGGATTATACAAATATTTAATATTCACGTGGATAAATAAATGCAGATATGTTTATTCATTATTTTTTATTAATTGCTCATGTACATTAATGTTTACAAAAATGACCAAATGTTTTGCAAAACATAAAGCCAGCGTTCGGCAATCAGAGCTGTATCGGAGGCGGCAGAAGGCAGCAGTCAGTGGCTCTGGATGAAGAGGAAAGACCCCAGCTGGGCCCCAAAGTGAGAGGGCCAGGAGGTATGCAGTCAACAATGCTTGACTCAGGGAGGAGGACGCCCCTGCCATGCATAGTCCCATGGGATGTTGGCTATCAACAACAATGCAACTCCTATGACTAATTGGGAATGGACGCAAGCGTAGGATTGATCACCCTGTCGCTGGCCGCCTTTGGGGAGGGTGTATAGTATGAAAGGCCGAAACACCCTAGGACCCAAAGGTTCACTACTGACGATGCGCTCCCCAAATTTCACCAGGCTCACTGTTCATGAACTCTTGGAAGTGCTTGCACAAAGGATAATAACATCTCATCCTGTGTTCTTTGGAATCTGCATGTGGTTTGCTTTGTTCACAGCTTTGACGAATCTACAATCACAAGTCTAGAGTGCCTTCATGAAATGCTGTCAGCTGATGGTCCAGAGGAGGAGACTGCTGCTCTGCACCTGGCTTTCAAAGGGAATGGGGGCCCTGGTATGAACTGAATTGTACCACTTGTGGAAGGGTTAAACGTTTCCCTGGGTTTGAATGCAAGAGGTTGCCAATTTGAACAACACCTTGTGGTCTAGTCGATGTTACTTCAGACTTCCTGCTGTCATTCCATATGATATAAATCTTATGAGCAGAGGGATGTCTCATTGGCACCCTTATTATTTCACTGTTGGATGTTAAATTGAGATGGGACTTCATAATAAATAATGCAAAGGAGAATATTATAAATTTGGCAATTTCTATCATATATTTTAAATTATTATACGTATCGTATGTCCTCGTTTAAGGCGGTAGATGCATTCTGAAAGTTCCGCATGAAAAAAAAGCGCATTAAGCGAAAACAATTTCCCCATAAATGGAACAATAAAGTTTGGCGAGATACGATGAACAACGCACACACAGAAGGTGTAGGGACAATAACTGAGGGTACAGCACCACATACTGAATAATTCAGCATACTGTCAAAGACAAAGATCCCCATTATAGCCTGTAATAGATTGTGGGGGCAAGTACTGTTAGTGAGCACACAAAGGCTGGCACTGCACACCAGGGGGTGGGTAGCCAACACCATACCTTAGTGGATATGTTTATACATAGCACCAGGTACTCATTGAACCTAGGGAGGCCCAGGACCAGTTCAGTTAATTGTCACTGCTGTTGACCGTGAGCAGGAAATGAGCCCCGGTTACGCAGGTTCGTAGTGCAGCACACTAAACACTGCACTACCGCTCCCCACACCACTCAGCCGCGTAGCTCAAGAAAGTAGTTCGCCTTTGACAACTCAGAAACTGCATTATAATGTGCACGTTCCGCGTTGTGCGAAAAGTGTTCCCGGATGGAAGAACCGTGTTATTGAGAAAGCACATTGTGTGAACACCACACGTCAAGCAAGGACTTACCGTACTCACTATTTTTGTTGGTTTTCTTATAACATCATGATTAACAGGACATCGTTACAAATACTCATTGAAGGTATTCTTATTTCTTCAAGCAGACGTGCCTCTGCTGAGACCTGTCTGAGTTCTGAGTTCATGACGTAGTTGCCTCAGACTGAGGCAACAGGTGCAGCTCTTCACACTGCTGTTGCCCCTTAGTGGAGGTGTAACAGACAACCTTTATGTGCAGTTGTGAGGGCAGCTGGGTGTGACTGCCGTTGATGAAGGTCGAAACTTTTTCAGATTTTCAGGCTGGGGCTGAAACTGGTTGGGTTTTTGTGCTATCCCTGTCCATCGCCTGGGCCAGCACTTCTCTTTTCAGAGACCTCAGAAACATGAACAACCACATCAGGGGATCTCAACTGGGGTTTGAGGAAGCATGGGGGGTTGCGACAGGCTACCAGTGTCTTCGTGTACATGTCATACCTGTAAACTCATACGTTTTACTTGCATTATTGTACAAGGAAATTGAGTTTTCAGATCCACACGGCATACAGCCGTTTCAATACGGGCACATTTTTTTTTTNAGTTTCTCCCTTGTGATGGAACTTTGTCGGATGAACGTTGTGATTTATAAGGTACGGGGTGACCAATACAGTCTGAATTGGTCTGTAATAAGGTAGGCACTAAGGGGTTGACAGGTATGACACGTACACTAAAATCCAACAGAGTGTCTCTGTACTTTAGTACCATCTCTCCCTGCTGGTCAAGTAGCAAGCTGCTCTATATAATTTTGTTTGCTTAAACACAAAGACTAATAACGCAGGGTGCAGTAACACGCAGTTGCAGCTCTTTTGGACGACTGCAAACACCAGAGGGGTGAGGACCCATGGTGCGGATCAGGGTTTCCCAAACTCCATTCCTCATGCCCCACCAAGAACCTCTTCATGAGTTTACTGACAAACCTAATTTCAAATACAAAATAAATTGTTAATGCTGCACTTATCTGATACTTCCTAAACATGTACCCACTTAAGAGAGAACGCCATATCAAATTAAAATACAGAAAGTGTATGTGTTTATTTATCTGCTTGTGTGTGTATACCACACGTTGTGTATACATGTATTCTTATAGACAGCTCTGGTTTAGCAACAGATGTATCACTCATAATCAGTCGAGCAGCATTATCTGTGTGAAGGCTGCCTGGCTTGTCTTTAGACATGGTGTCTCCCATAAAGGTTTTTCAAGTTATAATGTTTTTAATTCCAACTTGAGTAAATGTGGACTGTGCAGAAGTGTCTTAACCCAATTGCTGTTATTTATCTGCAGAGCTGCTCATTAAGATCATGGATTCTCCCAAACCTCGCGACTTAAGAATCCCACTTCTGGATCTCCTCACCAAATCTCCAGTGCCATGGCGATTCATGATTCAGGGATGGGTAAGAGTTCGTTATTAGTTCTTGGTACTTAACTAAATGATGCAACATTACTATCCCATCTGCAAGTCACATACTCTGTCAAGGGTTAAATACCTTCTGTGAATGTAGTATATGACGAGCTGTTCAGTACAAATTTTGTATGGTAAGGTGTATGGTCCACAAAGTATATAAAAAATATATTTAGACCACATTGTATAAGGAAAGGTGTTAGAGCCCCCATATTGTGACTGAGAATCATGAATGTATGAATTTTGAGGCAGGTTAGGAATGCCTTGGGGATCATCGAGTGTCACAGTGAGAATGCCACTCGTCACCTTCTGTTGACCACTTTTTGTATAAAATCATAAGCAGAATATGGAAAGCAACGTTTGTGGGGATAATAGCCATTTTATGTACTTTTGAGGCATAAGCAATTAAAAATAACACTACCAGGAATAAGCATGTTTTACATAGTGTGATATGAGTTGTCCCCTAGGAAATTATGTATCACACACTCTCATAGGGCACCTGGCTGAATTAAGGTATATAATATACCTCAAAATGCAAGCCACACGTTTTTGTCATTAGTTTTCAAAGATAGTCATACATACTAGGTATATCAGACACTTTCTTAATGATCTTTTAATGAATACGGTACGATATTTATTTTCTTGAGGGCTTCCCACTAACACATATGCTAAAGAGACAGTGCCTATGAAACACTAATGTTTTTACTTCTCTGTTTAGTTGGTGGAGTTATCTTACTGAAGGCTGGGGACATTGCTGGAGATCCCACAGAGAAAACTGTGGAATGGCCCAAACACCAGGATGGCAACGTGTACATCCCATTCAACATCTCTATTGCTTTCAGTGAGTGCAAATCTATCACACTTGAGATTACATGATCTCACAGGGTTTTTTAGCTGAGTATATTGCCGAGTTAGGATCGTATATATACCATGAGATTGCAAGTCTGAGTAGAAGGAGTGTCAAGCTAAATGTGGGCCTGTGAAAATTAATTCAGGAGTGCTCGCCTGTATATACCTAAGGGTGAAGCAATGCATGTTTTACAGTTCTGTCAAGCGAGCCACTTGCCCTCATGTCCAGTCATATTCACAACGTGCAAGTGTATAATGTTACGCACACAGGATGTCACGTGCATGTGACATCGCACACTCTAATTCCAATGAAATTGCCATGTGCAGTACATTGCAATCAATTCTTAGTTTGCAGCGGCAGCGTCCACAATTCCAGGAGGCAAAATGAGGAAGAGTTTTTGGGATGAACGTCACACGGTGGCTTGTTTGGCTCCTTTGCAGATATTATCCTTTTGTAAAAATAGTATTGGTAAAATAATACCTATGCTTATGTACCCTGGAGGCCTCTACAACCACTAGGCCTACTGAAATATTCTAAATAATGTATTTATTCAACATCCTGCTGCTATTTACTTTTTGAAAGATGCTTGTCATGAAATATAACACGGTAATCAAAAGCAGTGCCAGGATGCCCACACACGAGGATTACGTTTAAACATTCTCCTTTACAAAATGCGTATGTTTAAAAATCAAAGTGGCCAATCCTTTGAATGGAGCAAGCGACTGGCTTGATTACTTGTGAGGGACATATGGATGGCAAAATGTGGGACGACGGGGGTATGAAACGAACGAGAGAGATAATTAAATAAGATAGAGCAAACGAGATGGACAATGCAAAAGGCAGACCGATGAAGCGAGATACACGGCCCTGTGTGTGCGTGTCTGTGTTTGAAAGTTGTGGGGAACGGTAGTGCAGCGGTTAGTGCACTACACTATGAACCAGGGTACCTGAGTTCAATTCCCACTCATGGCCAACACCTGTGATGATTATCTGAACCGGTCCTGGGCCTCCCCTAGGTCGACTCAGCCTCAAATGAGTACCTGGTGCGGTGTGTAAACATTGCCACTCGGGAGACAAAGGCGGCCGGGCCTGGTGTTGGCCACCGACCCCCTCGTATGCCGTGCCGGCATTCATAGGTGCTCTCTAACAGCACTTGCCCCAATAGTCTGTTAAGCCAATACGGGGGATCTTTGTCATCGTGTGTTGGAATGTTATGGGTAGCGGTAGTTGAGTGGTTAGCGCTCTTTGCTACGAACCCAGCAACTCGAGTTTGATTTCTGCTCATGGCTAGAACCAGCTATGATTACCTGCACGAGTCCTGCACTTCTGCGAGGTCGACTCAGCCTTAAATGAGTGCCTGTTGCGGTTTTTCAGGGTGCTGACCACCCATCTCCTTTTGTCCTGTCCCGGACATCATAGGTGCTAACTCACAGACTTTCCCAAAATGTCTGTTGAGGCTATATGGAGGATCCTTGTATTTGTGTTGGAACGTACCATGCAGTGACTGACAAGCGCCGTGCAGGTTGAATGTTCCTGATTACCAGTGCTGTAGTAGTATACAACCGGACAAGACTATGCACTCTGTGACTATTAATGGGCAATCAAGTAACCCTCGTGTTGAGGAGCTGGTGGGGCGGGCCACATGCATTTTTTGCAAATTGCTTGTGATTGGCTGGGGCTTCCCCGATATTTCCCTGATACACAATGCCTTTCTCCCATTCTGCTCTGTGGGAGGCATTTGAATTGGCCAATGGGAAGCCGACACTTATCCTTTTTTCTAGATTTGAAGTTTTCGTGACTGCAAGGATTCGTATTTTTTGGTTCTTTCGATAAAATATTTACCGAAAGAACCAAAAAATAATTATCCTTTTATTTGTTTCCTCGACCTACATGTTTCCTGCTTAGCGATTTTCATTCAATCGGTTCTATCTGAAGTGATTCTAAAGTTAAGTATAGTGACTTCAATTAGCCATTTATTTTGTACTTTTACAAATTTTTTGTAATATTAAAAAATTATGTTTCGTCCCCTATAGCCCAGCCACCACTGTGTCATACTACTTTACATGTATTCAAGTAGCCAAACTGGCTCAATACCATATTTTGTCTATTTATAGATTCTCGAGACAAGAATGAGATGGACAAAGCCTTCGGAGAATTCCAAAAGAAGACGTGTGTCCGCTTTGTTGCAAGAAATCAGGAGCTGGATTACATTAACTTCCAGGCACTGGGCGGGTGAGCACCGATCATTGTTCACACTTCATAATGGAGCTGGCTTCACAGTTCATAGGGCCTATGTGTTAGCCTTGTCAGAACACCCAGCCAACAAACGCGAAACGCTTTCTTTAGATATCACCTAAGAGCTCCACTGAAACTGTGCTTCATGTACTCGAGTCTCCATTTCAAAGCTCTCCGATTTTCTCGACTGCACTCCCGACACAAAATGTTAAGGCCTCAACGAAGACTCCATCTCCGCGTTCTTCTTAAATCGTGAACCTAAGTGTGCCAGCAGCCTTTACGGGATTCTCCTCGACTCAGGTTTCCTTCTTACCTCACATTCATCAGCTCTCTAAGACCTCATATCTGTGCAACAACTCCCATGTATGTCGTCAGTGGTTTTCCTTAAGTGGTAAAGTGGTAAACATAAGTGGGTAAACTGGGTTATGATCCACAAATGAGTGAATAAACTTAACTTGCCTTTGTTTACCATCCACTGCACTACTGTCTCAACAATGTCTCATGTATGTGACTTGGCCCTTTTTTATTGGATTAACAAACTTAAAACTGTGCCTTGACCCAGAAGAACATGATCTAGGTTTTACTAATATTGTAAATAAATAAATTTACCTTAACATTGGTTTGTCTCTTCTTAATTTTTTGCATCTGTCTCTTAGTGCTGATCACGTATGATAGCACATAAAAACTGAACAGTGTCCTTTTGTTGAATATATATGTTTGAAGGTGATCTCTGCTGTGATACAAAAGTTGAGTCAATTTATTTTACTTTGTTCAAAAATGGCAAAGCAAATTATTTTTCCCTTTCAAAACTAAGATCTTGTTTATCAGACTTTATCAAATGTTTTTGATCTTCATTGACCCCTCGAAAATATAGATAAGCGCTATATCCCTGGTTCATTCATCACTTAGATCACTTTAATCAACAGAGAAACGAAACCTGAACAGCATGAACAAATCTAAATAGGTACAAGTGCTAAATTGCGATACGCTTTTTCATTACTTAAAATACATTTCCATTGAGTTACAGTTCTAAATGCATTGATCACAGATTTAATTAAATCATCAGTACATTTAGAATTTACACCATTCTTATAGCAGATATAGTCTGCTTCCCCTACGTCGACTCAGCCTCAAATGAGTACCTGGTGCGATGTGTAAACATCGCCACTCGGGAGACAGAGGTTGCTGGGTGTGCTGCTTACCCACTACCCCCTCTTGTGCCGTGCCGGCCTTCACAAGTGCTCACGAATAGCACTTGCTCCAACATTCTGTTCCAGCTATACGGGGGATCTTTGTGTTTTTTGGGCTGATTCTGTTATGTTCAGTCTGTGCGAGTGTCTCCCCACCACGCTCTTACAGATGCGGTGTCTGAATATTCATGAGCAAACCACACATAAATAAACAAGAGCTGCTCCACGTCGCATCATTTTTGTTAAAGTTTTTTCAAACATTAAATAACCATACAAAGTACATACTAAACACACAACAGATAAGACAGCTCGTAATGCAACAAAACAGAATAAGAAGTAAAAACAAACATGGAATAAAATAATCATCTGACTGCTTATGAATTGGATGATTAGTTAGTGAAAGTGGGCTTGGTCTTGGCCAGTCCCGTGAGATGGCACTGCTGTAATGTAACACTCTCGGCTCTTAAGCAGGCATTGTTTCACTGTGAACTAGCTTACAGTAGTTGTGTGAACAGGGGCTGTTTTTACACGCACAAATAACATTGTAACTGGTATTGCCCAAATATTCCATTGCTGAAAAATAATGTGCCAGTTGTTCAATTGAGGTGAATACACACAGCAACATTGCCTCCTGCTGTTAAAATTTGGCAGGACCTTCCTGATCTGAGTATTGATACTCAACGAGGTTTTCCTTGGTAAACAAGTTTAACAATAACAATTGCTGCAGTGTAATAATATCTGCATGTTTGGGATGGCCACGTGTGCCAGAATGTTTGATTGACTCATCCCGGGTGCTGTGTGAGCAGGAGCTGGTCTTCCTGGGCAAGAAGGGAGGGGCTCAGTCCGTGTCCCTGAGCCCGGAAGGTGGACAGGGGCACGGTTCTGCACGAGTTGATGCACGCGCTCGGCTTCCACCACGAGCACTGCCGCAGCGATCGCGATACCACGTCCACATCCATGAGGACAACATCAAGGAGAGTGCGTTGTTTATCTTTAACATGGTTATAAGGAGCAGTATTTTATTTCATGAACTTATGTTTATATGTTTACGTAGATGCACCACATTTGAGGATTCATTTACATGGGTTAAGTTACATTTTATAAGGACCAAAAAGGTCAGTTGAGCAGTGAACTCAGTAGCCTGCAGGTAGGCATTTAGTGATTGTGCGAGGGGTTATTTAAACTTCGCATCACTGACTGGCTCTCTCATAAACTGCAGTAGACATAGTGGTATGCATGGCACGCAAGGGAATCCGCGTGTTTACTCACATAAGCGTAATTTTGTTGACATCACCCATGGTGTGATGCACTTTCACCGTCTGTGATTGATGGCACTAACCTGACAGGGTAAGACTACTGTGGCATTCCAGTGCCGATCAGTGATGGCCACTTGCACTGCACTACTTCATCACATCGGAATTATGTCCCACAAACAGAGTCGTCTGTAAAAAGAGAAAGGAATTGCAAGCTTCATGGTCGGTGCTGCAAGTCCGATGCAGTTTTGTCATTCCCGACTGCCTGACTGCTGCAGGTGCTGCATGAGTACCGAGTAGTATTGTGCCACAGCAGAGCTTTTGTCACATCACTTACTGCGTAATCCAGACTATACTGTGGGGAGCTTTGAGTGTTATATTCCTCATTACGTAGATTTCTGAGTACTACCCCAAAAGCATGAATAATAACCTCAAGCCCTGGCCTACTGATGGTATCATAGGCCTTGACCAGGTCAATAAAGTAGTGATTATAGGTCCAGTTCAAATTCCCTACACCTCTGATGTAGCAGACAGACATAGAATATGGTGTTTGTGCAGGGCTGCTCTGTTATGAAACCACATTGGGGCTCCGTAAGCCTCTCCTCGCGTGCCTGGCAAGGCAATGTTGAATAATCCTTGCCAGGACCTCTCCCGGCACACTGAGGAGATAGATGCCCCATACTTGTTAAAATCAGTGCGCTATTTTTTCTTTAAAAAGTGGACCACCAGGGCATCCTATGATATCGAACCCATCCTATGGTCTAGACAGTGGTAATTATATAATATCCGTCAGCCTGCACAAATTGCCACCCTCCCTCAGCAGTTCACTTAGGAGGTCATCTCTGCCTGCCACTTTTCCGTGTCTCAGGATCTGGATCACTTTTCATAGTTCAACATATGGCACATCAGCCAGCCACTCACAGGGGTGGATACTTCCTCCAATATTTGAGGCACAGTACCCCCAGGAGGGTCAACCCCATCTTACCCCATGATGCTATCTGGGCTGATGGGTTTCCCGTCCCCGAAGACCTCACAGATATACTCAGCAAACCTACAGACATGTTCTTGGGGGTCAGAGATCGTATAACCATTATTTCCCTAAAGGACTATAATATGTGTGATGCTTGAAGTTGGTTTCTGGATGCAATTAAACAGTGATTTGTGATCGCAAGCTGCTGAGTCAGTTTCCATCTCCTCAGCGACCTGCAACCATCAATTATCCTTTCAGTGCCACACGGCTCTCTGAATCTCCAAGCGAAGGCTGTGGTAAGCGTCCTCATTCTCAGATATGGATGTTGTAGATGGTAAGAGTGGGGCTGCTGCTTTCCTTTGCGAGCTGGAACACCGCCTCCATCGGCCAAGGTGTTTGAGGAGGGCTGGACTGCTGATCTAATTGAGCCATAGCAGCTGCATTAGCCAGCACTGAACCTTACCCATTTCCCTCTGCATGAAGGGGAGGGGGGACGATATCAACCCAACTGAAAGTGATGATTGAATGGTCCTATGTTCATGCCCAGCGCAATAGTGAAATAATCGCATGCGTATTTTACAGATACAAGTAGATGGCAGTTGGCAGATCCGCTCCATGATAGGTGCTGTTAAGGATATGGGCCTGAATTTGCTATTACATAACGATATATAGTCCAGCAGATAGGTGATTTACAATACCGGAACAGCGTGTTTGTAATTACGAGTACATGAGCTGCACAGAAGTATAGCAGCCTCCTACATTGTTATTCAACTGATCTGGGCCATCTGCCAAAGTATTATTGTCATGACTCACCACAAAAATTATTCTCCTGATGGCCACTTTAGCCAACACATTGGATAGGAAGTCATCGAAAGCATGTGACTCGACAGTCTTTCCTACATCTCTCCACGAATATTCATCTTCAGTGAGGACATAAGCCACCAACCACCATTCGTCATCTCTCGATGTGGAGGCAAGCCAATAATATTCTGGAACTCGCAGCTTTCCACACCTAAACTAAAACTAAACTAGTTTTTATTTTACCATGTTAAGCCCACTGAGCAAAAAAAATTTTTTTCAGAAAGCGACCTGGCTACGAATGATAGCCCAACGAAGTGGCTTATGTGGAAATTTATAGCAGCCAAATACTCTAAACACATGTTTTTAAATGCGGTGCTAAAACTGGAGGATCTGGAGAAAATCCAGGTTACCACAGGGAAAACATGCAAACTCCAAATATACAGGCATCAGGGTCGGGATCGAACCCACAACCATCTATACCAGGCAGATAGTTAACATCTCGCCACTGTGGCACCTCTTGTGCTCCTCACGGCTATGCTCCCGCACTTCGTTTATTATTCTGTCCTGCTCAAATGGTGGACTGCTATCTGGAGCCAGTACTGGTTCACTGGACCTCCTGTATTCCACAGAGGTGTCAACAGATGATGTCTTTTTGTGGAGGAACCCCAGTTGGTGGGTGGGGTGGGGAATTCAGTCTCCTGGCTCTGCATATGAGGTTTGGCGAGGATATGTCATATTTGCCCGTCCCTGTAGGCCTCCGGCACATGCTTAGGCTGGTGTTTTGTATTTCTTTCATTTCGTAATAAGTTAATAGATGGAGGGCCTTCCACCCCCTCACACCTATCCAGCACCCACGCGTTCAGCACTGTTGTGGATATAAGAATGACATGAGGGTAAACAGCTGACTAGCATCAGCCTTTCGGCCTTTCCCCAAATGGCATTGCTCAAAACACATCAGTGTTCCCATGTGACAACATCGAGGAGGTGTGGGTTGTTTTGCTAAACCCAGCATCCGTGTCTATGTGAACTCCTGGTTGGAGGGATGGCATGTTATGCAAGTGGCTAGGGTTTTTGTCAACTTGGAATTGCTGTAGATTCCCCTTTCCACACATCTATGCTATGATTGGCTAGGCACATGGTGTATGTGTGTGTCACATCCATCCCACTGGATGGCAGAGTTCTCAGTCACAATCATGAATTACCTGCTAGGTATGTAAATCTGGGCCAATATGGTATTCTGGATGTCCTTAGAATTATCTGCCTAATACCTATCCTCCTCAAATGTCCAGCTCTAGTAATGCCACTAAATACATTTTTATTTTTTATTTTTCAGATGATCTGTGCCAATTTAAACGTCTTGAATTAAGTGAGCGTGACTACGGACTGCCTTATGACTACATCTCCATTACACACAACAGAAGGTAAGCGTTGACATAAGCAGCCACTACAAGATTGGCGTGTCATATTCAGTTGGCCAGAAACCAAGAGAAAGGCTCTTGAGACACTTTATCCTATAATGCATGTGAGACCTGGCAACCATGTAAGCTTTTTTTGCTTTAAGTTCTTATGAAATGCGATCTATGACACTGCCACAGAGGGCCCACTCTTGTGAGTTATTTCACAGTGTGTGTTTGTGTCCTCTACACAAATACAACATATCTGATGTAGACTTTAAACAAGACTTGGAGCAAGCATATGAGTGCCTTTAGAGAGGACTATGGAAACTTTTAGGTTGCTTTCACATTCTGGGTAAATAAATCAGACCGCCTAAGAGCTTATACTGCGAGATACAGTCCTGTATCTGGGTTGAAAGACAGACGTTAAAGTGGTTTTGAGTAAGGACCGCTGTTGGGTCGGGGTGTATTTTACCACCAGCTTTGTTTAATGTCATGATCAACTTTGTGTGCTGTTTGCACCGAGGAGACTTGCAGCATGCAGGCTTTTTTTGCTCCAAGGTTTGCTCGTGAGGGCCTTGGATGTGGCATTACAGCTCTTGGCTGTTTTAGGCAATAAGGCTGGAAAATGGGATCTGAGTGTGAGCATCCAAAAAACAAAGTGCATGGCAATGGTTAGGAATGTGTATCTTGTAACTTGATCACAGCTGTCAAGAAATGAGAGAGTGAATATAGATGAGGACTTGATGTATTTAGGTAGTATTTATGCATAATACAGGTAGGTGGTTGCGATGACGTTAATATTTATTATTGTAAAGCTACCAAACATCCCACTGTGGTTGAGACAGCTTTGGTTTCAGAAAGGATGTTCCGGTATCCCGAAGCTTATTTGACATTAGCGATTTTGTCCCAGCTTCAATTGGTTGACCAATCAGGGATGGTTAAACAGCACAGCAGTGGATAAAAATGGATAAGGTTGGCATGTGGCTGGGGCCTATGGGCAGTGGGAATGGCCAATAGAGATAACAAGGAGGTTCATTGTGTGAATTGGGCTCGTGATTGGGTGGGCATAATTGTGTAAAAGTTGGCGAGGATAACATGTGACAGGCTGCCAGCTCAAGTCCATTTTGAGTCTCCCAGAAACTGGTAGCCTTATGTATTGCCGATGATTTTTGACAGACAATATAAACCACTTTGGAAGAGTAAAGCGGCCAACCTTAGTGTTAAGAGACAGGTGCTTGAGGCACCAGCAATATCTTTATTACTGTATTGGTCATAGAGCTGTATATTAACAAAGTGACAAGAACAAAAGCTTCTGATGTTAGAACACACGTGTGCTTGCCTTATCTGCCACCATACATAACATTTCCATATTTGGTCTCCCCATGGACTTTACCACTGAAATGTAAATCAATGGAATTCTTCATTATTATTTATTGTCCTTCATCAATATTCATGCTATGCGGGTGGTGCCTTTCCACCGACATCACTGTGCAACATACACTTCACATTTTCACACCATCTTCTTAAAACTTTGATAACATGTTAAACTATAACCTCTATTCATCTATTTTCTGTGCTGTGTAATATACATTGATTAAGTTTGATGTAATTTTGCCAGAATCCCCTAGATATGTTGATGTGAATTTCAAAGGTTAATTCTGGTTCAATAACAATTTTTATTATCATCGTCAGCCAATACACCCACACTTGATGAAAACCTCCCCACACGTTGACCACAGCCCCCACGGTCCCCATGGCCCAAACTGCCCCCAGGGCCCCACGGCCCCACTGCCCCCATGGCCCTGCTATGCCACAGTCCGTCTCAGTCCTGTGCCTGCACTGATCTCATCATCACATCTAATAGTGGTTGTAGTGTTAGATATGTTCTTCCTTTGGCTGCCATTCCATCACCACTAATAATATTAATAATCACTATTTATATCATGCACGTATTGCATAAATCAGATGCATTTCTCATAGGCCATCGTCCGTTTTAGCTATGGGTCATGCCCAATCCCACTTCTTTGTGTTAATAGTCAGTATGGTGTCTTTAATGTGTGTGTGTTCTTTGATCCATGTGTTATACTCTAAATGTCTCTGTCCCATCATGCATCGCTACATGATGTGTTTGTTTCATTTTCTTTTTTGAGTCTTCTGATCTATATTTCATGGCAGGTCATGTGTAATGATTGCAAACCTAACGATTTTTATACATTGCGAAGTTGCTATTTATAATCTAAACTGACTTAGTCCTGCTCTTACTCAACACTCCATCGTTGTGTTCCTGGTCAGCCTTCATTAATTACCATCTAGAGACTTCTGCTCTGTTGTCCAGTGTTGTGTCCCTCTATCAATTATTACATTTTGTTCATAAAACTTGTACTTGACAGTAGTTTATTTATTACTTGAGCTCAAGTTTACATTCTCTTTTGGAACACAATATTTGCATTTGTTCCCTTAGCTATGTGATATATTTCTTTCTCGCAGTATAATTCCAGGAATGCATCTCCCATGCTTCTTTGTGCAATTATCATATTTTGTTTAATGTTCTTAGTCATTTTCCTAGTTGCTGATCCCAATGCCAAGTAGCTAGAAATATGCACTGCTTGATTGAACTATATAAAGAATACATGCGGCAAAAAGGCAATAAATATTAATGCAATAACAATTTTTCAATCTTAGACAATTATTCTCATCTAATGAGTGTTATTACTGTTACTGATTTCCTCCTATGCTTGCTTGCCGTATAAAGGCACGCATCATCAATCGATGGAGTCAGCCCCACGATTGTGCCGGTTCAAGACAAGAAAACTCCGATCGGTCAGAGGGACTTCCTCAGCCCACTCGATGTTCTTAAAATACAGCGCATGTTCCAAGGCGTGAGTTTTCTTGGATAATTCTGTGGTTGTACTTTGCAGTAATCAAGCTTCACAACGTATTTCTTTTTTAAAAAAAGAACAGGCATATGGATGCTAATATGCAAGGGAGTATTGTTGCTTACACTCTATACCATGAATAATTTATTGGAATTAAATACTAACATATGACATAGCCTTAGCCACTATGTGTAAAATGTGTTGCTTAATTTCACTTTCATAAACATGTCTTAAACACGTGAGCTTTTGCGAATAATATTGTGAATACAAATATATTTTTGGGACAGATTGTGTCAGTAAAATGTGTGCCATAAACTCTCCTCCACCCAACACAGCCAATAATGTCGTCACGTGAAATAATATGCCAATGTATTACTGCTTCAGCACTCACAGTGTGTAAAGGCACGCAGTAATAAATTGGCACGTTTGTTCAAGTGACAACTATATTAATTTTAGTGTGTTCGGTAGTGGAGGGTTTACTACACACATTATATTTGTGCGATATGACCCAAACATCTATTATGAATCACATTTATTCAATAGACGTTCTGCCTCTAACATATGAGATATACACTGTATGGATGAATATAGGGTGTAGACTAAATATTATATGAAAATAGAGTGTAGACTACTCTAGACATGGACTGGTTTGCCTAACTTAGCTTGAACAACTAATTAATGTGTGATTCATAGTTATAGCTGTTAACATTATATGGCAAAAGGATGAGCATGTAGATCATTTAACACCACATATGTGATAATATTCAGGATTTCCAGGAGAGGTGATTTTTAACAGAGGTTAGTGGGACCTCGCCTGGATCATGAATTAAGGCACATTGGGCATGCCTTGTAATGACAGCATTTAATGACATTGAGAGAGCCCTCAATGACTCTGTGGAGGGATAGAGAGTCGACTAGTGTGCATCTTATAGAAGAGAGTGGGTATGAGTGAGGGAAAGAGCACGAAATAAAAACATGTCAATGCTAGAGTGGTTTAACAAGTTGATTAGAGACTAACGTGGTCTGTTTTATTCAAGGATGCTAGGAATGATTAGCAAAGTAGGAGTCAATTGAACACTACTGAAATGTGTGTGTTTTTATTATTATTATATATTTCATATAATTTAAATGAAAGCTGGCCAGGCCCACATTACAGAGAAATGCAGATAACGCGTGCTTTGGTAGTTGGTGTCGGGTGGTGGAGGGTTAATGACAGAAATGCTTTTTTATAAAACTGCCACGTTGTCTGACCCAAAAACTAGCGTGCATTGTGTCTGAAAACCTGCTTTTAAGTTAACACTCGATCTGTTTGCCTGATACACATTGAACATTTTTGTCCTAAAATGAATTTCCACAAAAACACTTAATTAACTGGAAATTGTTAATGTATTCCAAAATTACTTACTGTTAAAATAAAATTGTATTGAAGATTGGACCTCCAATATATTAAATATTAGTTATGTCATCACATATAAAGTCAAATTGATATAAAGCATGTGAATGTAAGTTTACATGTGTCTAATTGTTGAAAATTCCTAAATCAAATGGTGGAGCGGTGGCACAGTGGCTAGCGCACTGTGCTATGTAATCCGGCGACCCAAGATTGACTCTGTGACCACGGCCAATATTGGTGACGAGTAATATCTGAAAGTCCTGAGGCCTCCATTTCACCAACCCACACTAACAAGTTTTGTTGAAAGAAAAAAGGGGAAAACCCCTATTATTATATTTTGGTACTGGCAAAGGAGGTCTAATGAAGTACGGTGAGGTATGGTCAATTAACCCCATGACTGACACGATGTGGGAAGCTGTAAGTTATCTTTATTTACATATTATTATTATGTGACGTGAATGAAAATGTAATTAATGATTTTCACTTCCTTAAAGGCCGTGGCAGCCAGCGGTAGAGATGAAGCGCTGGAGAAGGCCTTGGCCGAGGTGAGTTGGCGCTGCCTGGGCCTGGGAGAGAGAAGCGGGGCTCCTCGTGGAAGTTAAACTGCTCTTGCCTCATCACACTGTGGTTATGCTCATTATTACACGGCATCTTAACTCACCACATCACACTGTCCTATTTCGTGAAACATTGGTCATGAAAACAGAATAGGCTTTACCCTTTCTGGCAAAAATACAGGTGTTAAGATGTTCAAACATCAAATAGACACACATTGCAAGGCAAACATTCTGCATTGTGGTAAAACATGCAAAAATTATGATTTGATAATGTATGCATTAGATATAACTGCTCAACCCGATTTGCCAACATGATAAAGCTCTCAATTACGTGGAAAATACTGAGCTGAGGAACATCACTTCAGCTAGACACAACTGCCAACGGAGATACTTTTACTGCTATGACATCACTTTATCCTTCATGGAACATAGTGGTGCTTGATATTGTATGCATTTTATGAATGCCTTGTGTGTGTTAATTGGTGCCTGCATAAACCATCACGTGAACTCCGGTCATCCTCGCAGCGTCTTTTGGCGAGCTATCAACAAATACTGTCACTGCATCGTGCACTTTCAGATGTGCTTCTGCGGCCATCTGGAACTCTCTTCCTTTGATATAAGGACGCGACTGGAACTATGCACTTTTAAATCTAGATTGAAAACTCATTTCTTTAGAACTGCTTTTTATTTTAATTTGTTGTCCTTCCCCACACCTCCGATTAGCACGGTTGGCTACGGTACGGAAGAAGTTCATTATATATACAATCTATGTAGTTCGTTTTATTGATACTTCACTGTTTTTTGGGAGGGGGGAAGCTAATTTCTGAGTAAACTCCATGAGGAATGCTGTTATTGCTTAGGAAATTTGTAGAACATGAATGATCACTCTTTAGAATAGAAGAATAATTGAAGCACAGTTCAATGATTGAGATTTACATTTTCGTGTAAAAATGTGGTTACCATATCTGCAGATGTTGGTCCAATGACTGATTGTGACTTTTTGATGCTGTCCTTTTTTCATACTATTTACTTTCTGTGTGACACACATTCAGCCTCTCGCAAGTTAAGATCGTAATAAATACATGTAAAAAGAAAATAGTTTAAGTTCGACCGGTTGCAAAAATGTAACAGCTACACTCAGGTTGCATAATGAAACACATTGCATGTTAAGTCAATATACAGACCTTGCCAAAGTTACTCACTGCGACATTAGAAGATGTTGTCTGAAAATGTTATAAGAAAAATCGAGGAATGAACATAGATGAAAAAATTGTTGTCCATATCTAAGTTATTGACGACATAGCCATTATCACTCCCAATGGGAATGAACGACAGGAAATTATTGAAGAAAGTCACAAGACTACAAAGTTGTCCAACAAGTCATGAGCAATGTGCTAATCAAATGAGATATCTATCAATGTATTCTTCTATTACAAAATGTAATAACACTGAATTGAAAACTTAAACTAGCATTTATTGTTATATTGTGAGAACAGAGATGGTTTTTGCTTCAATTGAGACACCGTATTGTGAAACGAATGTGAATGTGCTGAGGTAATCATGTAATTGTCTTTGTTTTAGACGGTTGATCTTATGCAGTCCATGGATGAAACTCCTTCAGAGGTGTGTGCTTTAGTTAAAACTTAACTGAGGTATATTACAATTGGTTTCGTGATAAACTATTAAAAAGCAGTTGATGTGTAGTCGGTGAACAGGTCAAGTGTGTTAACACTAAACTGTCAGACTGTTACAGCAGTAATGTGATTGTCTTGTAAATAGTGTACATGTCGTGGGTGACATTGAATTAGTGCTATTTTCACAGCTGATGCACTCTTCTGTATAGCAGATAATATACACAATGAAGCATACAGTGTATAAATTGAGTGACAAGGGGAGTATAACTTGTCTGTATTCTACATTATATTGCTAATGTATAACAGTTGCATGATAACATTGGACTTAAATAATTAAACATGTTCACCAGGGGGTTTTCTGTGTGTTGCATTCAGCACGCACGGCTTCACAGCTGGATTATGTTTATGCTCGGTGTTATCGCTGAATCTTAATTTCCTCCTCAGCTTCTGCGGTTTCTGGCAGAAGACATGCGAGGTATGGATTTGATGCAGCCTCTGTGCAAATGTGCAAGGAGACTATTATTTAAATATTGCAATTAATGTTTAATTTCATTCGTCTACAATTTTGTAGACTTCGTCTGCTTCAGAGATGAAATGTGCTGTTTATTATGGATTTTGAGGTGCTGAATTCAAATATGACAATTAAAACAAGTGATTGGCTACTGTTCCAAAGATATCAACGTTTTAACATTTTACTTCTATGTATATTGTGTAGATCGTAGAGTTTTACTAATAAATTGTAAACCTAGGCCTTTGCATGTGTTTATGGTTGCTTTACATGATAACATGTCACCTGTCCTATTCATGTAACACTTTAAAATCAGCAAAAGGGTTATATAAATACAATGTATTATGAAACAAAAGGCTACAAACTATTGCTGTAATGCTGTAATCATAGCAGGTACCACCACAGCAGTATGCACTGCTGTAATAGCAGGTACCACCACAGCAGTATGCACTGCTATAGCAGGTACCACCACAGCAGTATTCACTGCTGTAATAGCAGGTACCACCACAGCAGTATGCACTGCTGTAATCGTAGCAGATATCACCACAGCAGTTTGCACTGCTGTAATCTTTGCAGGTACCACCACAATATGCACTGCGGTAATCATAACAGGTACCACCACAGCAGTATGCACTGCTGTAATCATAGCCGGTACCACCACAGTCAGTATGCACTGCTGTAGTCATAGCAGGTACCACCACAGTCAGTATGCACCGCTGTAATCATAGCAGGAACCACCACAGTCAGTATGCACTGCTGTCGTGAAAGCAGGTACCACCACAGTCAGTATGCACAGCTGTAGTCATAGGATACCACCACAGTATCCACTGCTGTAATCATAGCAGGTACCACCAATCTTAATTTTGGAGCTTTCGTGACTGCAGGAATTATTCTTTGGTTCTTTCGTTAAGTCACGTCTAAAGATAAAAAATAGCATATTATGACGTTTCGATTGCAACACAAGCAATCATCATCAGGCATAAAAGAAATAGCAATAAAAATCTAACTAGAAAACTATAGACAGACATACAAGCAGACAGACATCACAAGGACACACGGAGAGAGAACACATATCGGCACAAAGAGAGAGGTCGTTTCTGTGACGGGGCCTTAAATATAGAGAAGGGGGGCGGGGCGGAGAGAGGGAGGGGGCAGAGAAAAATTAGCATATCAATGAGTGGACGACAACGTGATGCTGCAAGTAAGATGACGACGCGGCACGGCAAATCAGGAGAAAGACACTAAAATTAAATAACCTAGTAAAATATCGAAATGTAATGTAATGCAACACAGAGAGTCGGTCAACACACAATTAACACATAGCCCGGTTGATTACGTATTTCAAAGATTGCTAAGTTAGAATTTAAGTGTGAAAATTCCAAAGATAGGACCCAGGCAGAGAGAACAGACAGCGGTAAGCAAGATGACGAGGTGGTCCGGTACGCAAGCTTGAAAATTAGAAAGGCACACTAGTCAGTATACACTGCTATAACCATAGCACGTACCACCACAGTATGTACTGCTGTCGTGAAAGCAGGTTCCACCACAGTATGCACTGTTGTAATCATAGGTGCCACCACAGTCAGTATGCACAGCTGTAGTGAAAGCAGGTACCACCAAAGTCGGTATGTACTGCTGTAGTCATAGCAGGTGCCACCACTGTCAGTATGTACTGCTGTAGTCATAACAGGTGCGACCACAGTATGTACTGCTGTAGACAACAGGTACCACCACAATATGCACTGCTGTAATAGCAGGTAGGACCACAATATGCACTGCTGTAATAATAGCAGGTACCACCACAGCAGTATGCACTGCTGTGATCATAGCATGTACCACCACAGCCAGTATGTACTGCTGTGATCATAGCAGGTACCACCTCAGTCGGTATGCACTGCTGTAGTGATAGTAGATACTGCTATCGAGTTGGTAGATACTGCTAAATAGAGTTAGTAGATACTAAAACAGTCAGTATATATCACTACAGTCAGTCAATACTGCTACAGTCAGTATATACTACTATAAGTCAGTACATACTTCGACGGTGAGTAGCTACTAGAGTCAGTAGATACTACTATAGAGTGAGTAGATAATGCTATATAGTTAGTAGTTACTACTATAGTCAGTGGATACTACTATACAGTTGTTACTACTATAGAGTCGGTAGATACTACTGTAGGCCCAGTAGATAGTACTACGTTCAGTCGTTACTACAATCAGTAAATAATACTCCAACAGTCAGTAGCTACTACTGTCTCAGTAGATACTACTGTACAGTCAGTAGATACAACTACAGAGTCAATAGATACTACTTCCTCTGTTGTATGTAGGGTGTGTAGGTATATTTACCTACACGGGGGTAAAGATAATTTTTTGAGGGGGGGTGTCCACAATTTTCGGAAACCTTTTACATCAACTATTTACCCCACAATTTCTACATTTGGACTTTTGCAAGCTTCTTATAATTTTGTTGGTGGAGAAATGTACAAACGGCCCACCGGGCTTTCACAATACCTTAGTATCTGTGTGTATATGTAAGGTTTTTAAGAGAAGTTTTGAAATGTATTTTTCACCCAGGCAACGCCGGGTACTTACCGCTAGTGTATATATAAGTGCATAGTTTAGTCCTTAGTGTCTACGCGGCGCTTTTTGGCTTGTCTCTTGTATTCATTAAATTGAGCATCTCCTGTCACTGTCCATCAATAGTCTGCAAGCATTGATGGGCTCCATTTTCCCTGATAGCGTTTCTCCATTGTTGCAATGTACTGGTGAAATCGCTCGCAATGCTCGTCGCTCATTGCTCCACAGTTCGGAGGGAAAACATCTAGATGAGAGTGCAAAAAAATATCTTTAGTAACATGTGGCAACCAAGGCTTTTGTGTGCCTTGAGGTTTTCCACCAACTCCCTGTAGTGGTCTGCCTTGTCATTTCCGAGCAAATTTGTGGCCACGAACTGGAAGGCTTTCCATGCCGTCTTTTCCTTGCCACGCGGTGCACTGTCAAATGCATCATCTCGAAAAATTCACGCATATGAGGTCCTTCCATTATCTTAGCTTCACTTAACTATGGACATTTTCCACAGAGGTACTTGAAAGCCGCTTGTGTTTTGTCCATAGCTTTGGCAACGTTCTTTATCAGACCCAGCTTGCTGTGTAAGGGTGGTAACAAAATCTTCCTTGATTCAACGAGTTGTGGATGCTGAACACTTTTTCTCACAGGCTCCAATGACTGTCGGAGTGGCCAATCTATCTTGATGTAGTAGGAATCTCTCACACGACTATCCCATTTGGAGAGAAAACAGCAGTACTTTGTGTATCCAGTCTGCAGACCAAGCAAGAGAGCAACAACCTTTAAATCGCCACAAAGCTGCCACTCTCAAACAATGAACTGTGATAACAAACATCAGCCACACGCTCTGTGATATGGCTACATTTGCCCTCTTCCCCCATCTCCACCCCCAAAGCCCATGTGTCTCCTTTATGACCCTAATTATAACAACTAAGGCCGTTTCATCTGGGTTCTTGTTGTCTTGCTCATATTTGTCTTGTGTTAATAGGACCAGAATTGAAAAAGAAAGCAGATGAAGTTTTGAACATTGTAAAGGAATTGAAAAATCTGCCCAGGTAAGATGGTGCTGTTAATATAGACATGTTGGTTTCTCCACGGGAAGGGGTTTCACACTGTTGTAAGGGATGTCAGGCGAAGGATTCCCACCAAAAAGAAGGGACAGTGGGACGGTGACAGTGGAAGGGGAGGAGCAGGCGAGGAGATATAAGAGGGAGACCTGGTGGGGAAAAGGGGGAGAACGGGCAGGAAACGGACAGAGAAGGCTGGGGACAAGTGTGGACTGCGGGAAGCAATCAAAGACGACGAACCCCTGTCACGCACATACACGATGCGAGTGTAACCCTATTTATGCTGTTTTGACACAGTCGTGAGTGTGAAGTACATATTCCATAGTTGAAATGCTCTCTTTAACATGCAATAACGTTTTGTGATAAACACACTCGCATCGCCCGTGCATTTGCAAAGGGTTACACACCTGCGGTGGGTGGGGAGGCGTTGCATCTGCACAACACAAGGACAACGTGAGATGTGGGTGACGTCATCACACACTTGCCCTTGCGCCAGCCAACCAGAAAAACCTCTTCTACTATACATGTAGTTATGCTTAAATATTCTAAACTATGTGTGGTGGGTTAAATTCAGGGGCCCATTGTACTTTGGAGGCAAAAATATGTATTATCTAAAGACAACGGGCAACTCTTAACATTAACAAGATAACGACATAGGGTGGTAACCACCATTCATAACTTAGCTAACACATGGGGATACTACATTTCTGGACCGGAGACCGAGAATCGTAGATAGTGGCTTCATCACAGAGTTGACACAGCAGAACAGCACAGAACAGCCCAGCTCTCTGCCAACACCCCACTTATAACCACTCCGGCGTGGCTGGCCCTGCCCCAGGCCACGCCCCCCTTCCGGATCCTTCGGAGAGGCCCGAACCCCAACCACGTGACTCCCTGGGGCCCCTGGCACCCTTTTATCTGGTCACGTGTCCTGTTGGGTTCACGCAGAGTGTCACGGCCCGACACAACCCCCGTGACACCTTCAGCTTGTCTTCAGCTTGTCTTCCCTGAAACGCCCCTTCCCTTGTTCTAGTCCCCTTTCTGGAATGTTCCCTCTGTCTCTGTATTTCCCTCAGCCAATTCCTGTCATTCCCCTCTAACGGATCCCTACTGTCGCCTCTAGGTCCACTTTGTTTCTCCTTTAACCCCTTTTCTCCAATCACTTTAAAAGCCTTCGTCCCGACCAACCCCTGTGGAAACCACTTTGGTCCAATCAGGGACCTTGGTTTATTTTCGAATAGCGTTTGGCTGCACATAGGCTTGGGGTTATTTTCCGGTCATTACATATACATATGTATATCACGCTTTTTTGCAAAATGTGAAAGCAGATATTTCCAAGGGCGTAAAATTCCCTCAGGGAACATCGTCGGCTGCAGTGGCGCGTCGCTATTTGTGAGCAGGCCGGAGCGGCGTCCCAGCCCGCAGAGTGTGCAGCAGAACAAGTCCCCTCCATGGTCAAGACTCACAGGCCGGTGAAGGGAACTCACCATAGATTCGTGACGTCACGCTGTACAAACGTGACATCGTTTTACAAAGTTAAGCGAAACTGATATCGTGATAATCGTCACATCGTGACATTTAATCTTTCGTATTATGAAAAATTATGTTGTGTAAACTCTAATGGATAGCAAACGATGCAATTTAGACTTACAATCTTCCCCAATCCAGCACACCAGAGAGTAACATCTCGTCAATCATGCCTGTATCTCTTGTTGTAGTTCGCGTTCACTGAACTTTTTCAATATAAGTGTAATCCCACGTAAATAGATCAGTGGCACATACACTTCTTCCGCCAATATTTAACAAACTAACTATTTCCAACGGCGCTATCACTGATGGATTTCTATACAATACTGTCAGCCTCTATAACATACATCAGTGGAATAGCATTGGTGCAACTCTGCTATTCAACCTATCAATAAACTTCAAGGACCTCCGTCTCAGTTTGGATCACTTGTATCATCACTACTGCTGTCCCTGCAGACACTTTCTGTATCACTTCCAACACAGCAGCTATCACAGTCGCTGCCCCTGGCTAAGCAATCATTTTCACAAACTTTATTGAGCTAACTCTTCTGTACTTTCTCGAGTGCGGGAGAGCTTATCTTGCTGCTCTTGTTCGCTCCTGGTTCTCCGGCAGTCTATAGCTCTGTGCACACTCCTGTTCTGTGTTCAGTCCCATCTTGTATAGCCCCAGAGCCCAAAAAACACTTTCGATTCGCTAATTTGCATACTCCCATGCCTTGCTATATTCACCCAATTGGTTGTCCTACCTTCCAAATGGCTGTTTCCTTTTCCCTATTCTCACAGCTTTACCTGATTGGACACCATTTGGATCCTTCCATTAATCAAAACTGTCAACTCGTGCGTTACGGCTCTTTGTAGCTCGTGTGCGGTAACCTTTCCCTTTCGTCTTGCATTTCATTGAACGAATAACCTCCCATGCAACACCAACACCGTGCAACTGACAGCAGTACCTTCAGCTCCTCAACCACACCATGCTGCAACATCATCATTATTTGACTCACAAAACGAGGTCACAAAACTTGCACTATGAAAAAAATGTTAATGGTAAAATCATCTGAGCTGTCATTTTATTTTTTGTTTCTGTGCTCTTATTGTATTAAAGTGATGAAACACAAGCATATGAAAGGTAAAGGTAGGATCTCTGTCTTTGATGCTCGTATTTCTAAATTCCAACCTCTTTTGCAGCTGTACCTACGCCATGGTTGAGCTCCTGGAAAGGCTGAAGAAAATTATGACTTTTGTTGATTCCACGCGGGAGGAGAAATTTGCCCTGAAAACAGCTTTTGTCAAGAATGGTGGCCCAGGTTTGTATTAAGAGTACCGTGTGTACGATGTATCTATGCAGTTGCATTACACGCGTTAGACCAGCATATATCTAACATATAAGTCACAGGGGAAGTCCCCGCCTGCCCGCCTGCTCAGTACTCTACCCACATGCTGTGTTTTTAGGCCTCTTCCTCTTATTCCGTTTAGTGGAGTAAGAGTCTGCTGTGGTGTGCCACTTCCCTTGATGCCATCTTGCAGGAAATGTCGATACTTTGCATTGATGTAAATGAGTGTATGCATATATATGGATGTTTGAAGATTTTGTTTCAAGCTCAATATTTACCCATGGAAACTGGTATTGCAATGAAAAACTATAAGCTTACTTAAAATGTAAATTTTTCTCAGGACAAGACCATGCAACATACAATGTTCAACTATAATTTGGCTAAATGCGTATAATTTGCATTATGTTTTTATTATCGTCAATAATCAATTGTTATATATATAAAAAAACATATGACCACATTAAATATACCTGATAACTATCGAGAGTGTATGCAATTGGAACAAACATATAAAATGGAACACACGTATTGATATTGTTCTCCTTTGATAACAAGTCTGGTACCCTGTGCAGAGATGTTTGAGAAGATCCGGACGTCTGCCTCCCGAGAGGGCTCAGGCGTGCAGCTCCAAGAGACGACAAGCTCATTGAGGACGTGATGAAGACGTTTACGCCAGAGCAGAGTGAGTGCTTTATGCAGAGCGTTCTCACTTTTACAAAGGGCACAGCTTACCCAGACCAGCCAGGACGTATTGCTCGAGAACTCAAACCTGTGACAACAAGCTGTCTGCGCTTGAGGCAATACGCCTCACCCTGCACACAATAAGAAACATCTGCAGGTAGTTGTAGATAAGTTTGCTCCTATGAGAGTCGACTGAGCGATAGCCACAGCACAAGCAGCATGTAGACCTGTTATTCCAGTTGGCATCACTGCACCAAACTTAATATGCCCTGTCTTGAGGATTGTGGGTAATACAATAGTCAATTATGTATGTCTCTTTACTTGAGAGTAATATCACACTCTGTCAGACTACGTTTTTTCTGGACCATTATTTTCTAGTGGCATTTGTGTAAATAGGGAAACCCTGCACCAGTTTATGGCAGCTCCAATGAGACAAGGGGATTTGTAATTCTCCTTTCGTTATTGTGCATGGCCACTGATTTACAATACATTGCATGCAAGATAAGTATATTCATTGTATCTGCTATGTTAAACTACCTAAGCATCTTGGTGAAATTTATGGGAAGAGAAGCATCTGTGGCACAGTGCACTTGGGCTACTGAGCAATCCAGGAGGTGATCTCCCTGTTATAAATAAACATGAACACTGGTCACACCGACAGCTTCATATCATTCCCCACTCGCTCCCCTGCCCTCTGCAAGAGAGCAGATGCAGTGGCAAGTCCTCATCTCTGTTTTGCAGTGGAGCTGTAGGTTTAGCGGCCGGTACATTCACAAAACTGTCATCTAGATAAGCATAGATCAAAACGCAGATACGTCCTGCCACTCCCGTGTTTTGGTAACTTAACACATGGCAGAAGTGGGACAATAGCGTAAGAAGACTCTTGACTGTCACGACTAAGTGTGCACAGTCCTCGCACTAATGCACAATTCACTACAGCACCTTCATAAATTCAGCCAGAGACACTGTTTCAGAGGCATATCACCACTAGCTGTCATGTTAACCTATTACTCTGCTGCCGGTATCTCTCCTATGTTAAGGAACTCAACGGAGAAGTGAAATAGTGGTGGCATAGTGGTTTGCATACTGCACTATGAATCCAGTCACCTGAGCTCTATTTTATGCCATGGCAAGCACCAGCAGTTCGTGATATCTGATGCGGTCCTGGGTACCCTTCATTTACCATCCTGCACTGACCATTGTGGCGAAGTATGGTCAAACAACCTCTGTGACTCAAAGGCAATGGGAGGGCTTAATCCACACGTGGATTGACTAAGACCTGTACATGATTATACGACTTACACATCAGTGTCAGGAAGTGTCTGCGTTCTTTAAACCACAATATTAAGTCTTGACACGTTTACTATAAACATTAATGTGTAGCTGACTCCTAATATTAGCAAATTTAATTGTTTTCTTTCTAGCATGCCCTAACGCTAGTGCAACTGTGAAATAATAATGGAGACTGGATTCATAATTATTGCTAACTTGCCTGATGTTGTGGAAATTGCCATTTGCAAGGACTCCTCTACTTACGAGCGAGTTAGGTTCCAGAGGTCTGTTCGTAAGTCGATTTGTTCGCAAGTCCAACTAAACTCCTGTCGATTCACATGGTGTACGGCATGTGCACTAATCATGGGGAATGGCTTTAAAAGTTGTATCATCGCCTGTAGATGTAGATGCCACTAGTTATTAATGTTCTTCAGATGTAGATGCCACCACCACCATCTATTGCGCAGCGGTTGAAATAACGACTCTCAGTCCGAACATGTAAATGGACATACGGACAGGTTTGTTCCTATCTCTGAAAGTTCGTAAGTCGAGTGTTCGTAAGTAAAGGAGTCCCTGTATAAAGCTTTATGATGCAAGTTAAAGAAAATGGTAGCATCAGCTTTCTTAAACATGTGCTTATCTCAATGCCCTCTCTCTGTTTCAACAGAAACAGGTGTGAAGGACAATAATATCTACTGAAGGAGATAACCAGCCTAAAAAAGCTCTCTACGTAAGGATCCATTCACGAAATACTCAATTATCACACACACACAGTACATCTGTAAGCTGTGGTCTCGGGTGTGGACCAATCAACTTCAAGGACAGTGCATATCATTATCAGAGTTGTTTTCTTTTTGTTTGCATTTTGACTGCTTGTGTTGTGGTTATTGCATACATAATGCCTTGTATGAAGGTGTCAGTTTTTGTACCAGTTTAAAGGGTAAAAACCTACTACTATTTCAATCATCTTCCAATTTACGGCTTTTTATCTACCATTTTTTCTGAAAGTAGCTATCAAGCCACCTTTTTCACAAAATCAGGATGACCAATGTGGGGAAGTATGTATGTTGAACTTCATTTGCACCGTACGTAGCCAACCATTCTATTGGAAGTTTCTATTTACACCATTGGAACCTCATTTGCCAGTAACAAAATATGATAAATTTTTTTTACCCTTTTATCTGGCAAAAAACTGACACCTTTTTTACAAGGAGTCATGTTTGCATTGACCACAATACCTGCAATCGGAATGCAAACAAAAAACATAACTCTGATAATGTATGGTGTCAGTTTTATTGCCAGATAAAAGGGTAAAAAACCAATTATAATATTTTCTTACTGGCAAATGAGGTTCCAATGGTGTAAATGCTTACCCCGAGCTCTCATACTCTGATGGTGCATTGTCCTTGAGTTGTGCGCCTTTTGGCGTCATCTGGTCCAACACCATGTGAGACTAGGCTCTAAAGAAAGCTGTCTCGGGTGTGGACCAATCAATTTCAAGACACATGCATACATTATCAGAGTTATGTTTTTTGTTTGCATTCCGACTGCAGGTATTGTGGTCAATGCAAACATGACTCCTTGTAAAAAAGGTGTCAGTTTTGTTGCCAGATAAAAGGGTAAAAAAACAATTATCGGAAGTGGCTATGTTAATGTGAGAGATTAGCATGTTAATGTAAGAACGAATAGTGGTGCAATCTAAAGGCATGAGAGCACAATCCAAAGGGCATGTGAGCATGAGAGTGCAATCCAAGGGCATATGAGCATGAGAGTGCAATCCAAAGGACATGTGAGCATGAGAGTGCAATCCAAAGGACATGTGATAGATCTAAGAGAGAGGCACAGACAGAGACAGATAGTCGGAAATAACAGCTGACATAGGCAGGTAGGATGGAAACATCACAGTTAGGTAAGACTTTACCTGGTTAATAACGTCCTTCCAATGATTGCTCAGTTTGTACCCATCTTCTCGGTTGAAGTTGTGTCTGTGTTTATATATCTGGATGGCTTCATGACAAATCTGTGAAGGTAGCCAGTATGTTTGCAGAGTACCTCCATCTTGGAAAAAAACAATTTCGTGTGAGCCCACAGTGTTAAAACAATGATCAGCAACGCAGAGGTATTGGTGCTACCATGTTTCAGATCTGCCTGTGTTGGGAACGCGGTCTGAGACATGTCGTTTCGTTTCCCCAATGTAACTGCTACCGCAACCACAACTCAGTTTGTAGACACCAGGGTATTGCATGTCAGGAATAACATCCTTTACAGATGGGATTAAATCACGGATTTTGTGTACTGTTTTGAACAACCTGGATCTTGTGTTTGTTTAAGATTTTGGAAATATGTTTGGTAACCCCTGCTATGTATGGTAAAGTGATGGTTTTGGTTAGATCCTCAGAAGGTTGTCTCCCCATGGCTGGGGAGACAGCTTTGCAGATTGTACAGTCCGAGTGTCCGTTCATCCTGAGGGCTTGGTGTACGTGCTCCAACTCACTGGCTAGGTGGTGCTGGTCAGAGATGCAACGGGCCCTATTGTGTAGTGTTTTGATGAGGGAATTATTATGGGCTGGATGGTGGTGGGAGTCAGGCTTTAGATAGGCATCCGTGTGGGTGGCTTTCCTGTGTAATGGGTTCCGGAGACACTTGTAGAGGTAACTTCTTTATTACGATACAACACTCCAACAGTCCTGATACTCTGTTACAGCCTAGGGACACAGCCTAGGGACACAGCGTAGGGACACAGCCTAGGGACACAGCCTAGGGACACAACCTACTCCTAGCATGCCCGACACTGGCTACGCTCTCGGGTCCTCCGGCTACAATTACCCTAGGGAAGGCTACCTGACCCGACCCAGCCAAGGTGCGGATCTAGACTCTGGCTTCCTCGGAACTCGCCCTTACAAGGACGTAGAGCCGGGAATCCCAGAGTCCCACCACTGGCCCGCACAGCATCCCGGCCCTTACAAGGACAAGCGGGGCGAGGGGATCCAGGGTCCTAAGCTGGCTGGTCTTGGGTCTTGAGCTGCGACTGGCCCCGATCGGCTGGGGAGGTCTTCTTTTATGCCCCTTTGCCCATCGAGGGGAGGCGTTGCGTGGGATCGTAGATCCCCCACAGCCCCCCTCCCTTGGCGGTACGGGGTACCCTTACAGATGGACCTCGTCTACCACTGCCGGTAAGCGTGGCCCATCTACGGCACTACACTGTAGACCGAATGTCCCAACGAGTCATCAGGTCTCTTGTCGATCAAACATCATAAATGTAGCTTGACATCCTTGTCCACTTCCATGGTAATTTGATAGACGGGTGTATGGAATTGATGTGGTTGAGAAATTGGTTCAGTACTGGCAGGCCATGAGGCCAGATGACGAACGTGTCATTTACGTATCTCTTCCACAAAGAAGAATAGGATAGATGTCTGGATGGGATCTGTCTCAAATTTCTCCATGAAAACATTCGCTACCACTAGCGATAAGGGAGAACCCATTGGGTACCCTCATTTTGTTTGTAGAATGTACCATTCCAGGTTAAGTATGTGTTGGTAAGGCAGTGTCTTACCAAAGTTGGTACATCTGGATTCAGTCGTTGTTGGACCAAGTCTTCAATGATTGCAATGTGTCAGGTACAGGTACATTGAACAGAGAGACTACATCGAAACTGACAAGCAAATCATCTGGAGACAGTGAGATGTCCTTATTAGAGAAACCAAGTGAGCTGAGTTAGGTACAGCTGAGGTGGACTTGCCCGTGAAAGGAAGCAGGGTCTCAGACAGAAATCGGGCCAGTTTGTAGGTGGGTGAGTTAATGGTGGAGACGATAGGACGGAGCGGGGTACCTACTTTGTGGATTTTTGGAAGGCCATAAATCTGGGTGGTCTAGCAGCCAAATCTTTTCGGAGCTCTGCTTGGTCTGATCGATTAGAGAAGTCGATTTAGTGATGATATTGTTGTTTTTTGTGGCTCGGCGGTTGGTGGATCTCTGTTGATTTTGGTATAGCTGCCATCATTATGAAGGTCCTAAATTTTGTTGGTGTAAGTGGTTTATCCATGATGACAGTGGCATTGCTCTTGTCGTGAGAGGATGACAATGCCATCTCTGTTTTTTTAATTCACAGAGTTCAAAACGCTCGTCCTTGCTGATGTTGCTAATGGGGTTCGTAGCGTTTTTGAGGATAGCAGCGATTTCAGATCTCGTAACTCTCCCGGGATGTGTCCAAGCCTTTGAGGGATACGTAGACCTGGGCAATTATATCATCCACTGGGATGTGTTTAGGGTGACTGCGAAATTCAACCTTTAGCTAGCACCGATTTTAGGCTGTCGAAATTGGGATGTTATATTGTTGTGTGGAAGAACGACGCTGAAGCCAGTCGTGTAGGGCTGACGCCGAACTGTTTATTTAAGGGCTTGCGCCTAACTCGGGGAAGGGGTTAACACGGTGTATTTAACTAATCTCCCCAGGGAAGGGTACTGGGAGTTCCCTACACCCTACCAGGCTATCAGGCTCTTCCCACAGCACTGACCGAGGGTTCATCCAACTCGGCCAGCCGGGTAAAGCAGCCCTTTAGCCTGGCTCTCAATCCCTCTATCTCGGAGACCCCTACTCCCCTACCACTCACTCTCTTGGCTCCCGCGAATACCCGTCTACGTCACGGGTCTTCCCTCAAATACCCCGGGTGGCACCACGTCACTTCTCCCTGACGGCATTCCCCCCGAGGCGAGTGTGACCTGACGTCAACACTATGATTGATGACAATCTTGTTAACATCTAATTTTTAACGTGTGGCTCTGGCTTCTTTATGACCCTTGGGCTACACCCATTCAAACATTTTAAAACAATCTGCCTCAGCAGCGGATCATGCTTTATTTTATACCTACGTAGCTTGACCGAACCAAAGAGTATGGATTCCTGCAGTCATGGAAGTTTCAAATCAATTATTATCTTATCTTACATAGAGAAATATAGCACCTTAATCCATGGCGCTTTAAAACATTTATATAAGTGTATATCCGTTGATACACGTATTACTCCGTCAGTCGTATAATCTGCAGCATGCATTTCTCCATACCATTTTATTTCATTTATTTGTTAGAGTCCTCTGATCCATATACCATGGCAGGTCATGTGTGCTTATTGAACACTAACTTATTTTGGCACATTGCTTTGTTGATTTTAATCATTCAGTTTTCCCAAGCACTTAGTCCTATTGTCACACACCTCTTCAATGCATCATCTTTTTTTTGGTCTGGCTTCAATAATTGCCCTCTTCATATACTTTTGGTATTCCTATTCTTGGTTCTTTCGGTAAAGTCACGTAGATAAAAACCAAAACAATGAAAGAAATCTAAATAATAAAATACAATATAAATTACATTAAAATTAAACTAAATTGAACATAATTAAAGCAAAAAAAACCACGACGTTTCGATCGCAACCCAAGTCAGGCGGAGAGAAAAGAGGGGAAAGCCTGCAAATGCAACTGCTTATAAGGGTTCCAAAGTGAGTGGGCGGAGGAAAGACCTGTGCAAGCAACACGAGCTGCGCATGCAAAACGCTAATACAGGAGCAGAACAATGGGGGAGTTTGGAGGAGGAGAACTTGTGCAGCGCAAACAGCATGGGCGGGGCAGCCAGTCAGCCAGCGCTAATGTAGGAGCAGACAATGGGGGCGAGAGAGGGGGCAGAGATAGGGGGGAAGGGGGTAGAGATGGGGGAGGGGACATTGCACCTCGCTACACACATACACACTGCTGACGGTAGAGGTTGACAAGAAAACACAAATTAAGTCATTACCCAAATGGTTTATGACATCTTTCCAATGATTGCTGAGTTTAAAACCGCCTGATGAAGACCGCTTGTGTTGCGATTGAAACGTCGTGGGTTTTTTTTCTTATATTATTTCTAATTTTTTGTTATTTAATTTGTATTTTATTTATATTTTTTAGATTTTTCTTTTTCTATCTGCGTGACTTTACCGAAAGAACCAAGAATATAAATTCCTGCTGTCGCGAAAGTTTGAAGTCCAAATTTTGGTATTTCATTCATGGAACTTTTATTATGCTCATATTTGTCTTGAGTTCAACTTTACAACCATTTCGTTCAATTCTACTGTTGGTTGTTCATGTTTTAGTGACGATGTTATCAACCAATCTGAGTTGATTAATCTTTCCTCATTCATGTTTATGCCTTTTTTCTCCAATACAGTTTTAAATATACGTTCTAATGCCATTGTGAAAGGATTTTATCTCAGTAATGAATAATGGTGGAGCAGGGACAAAGTGATGACATGAAAAGGCAATTGAGAGCAGGTCGGAATCCTTTTGGATGTGTACAGTATAGTAAACCCATAATAATCGCGGGTTTTATAATCGTGTTTTTTGCAGATTTGCAAACAATTTCTTGTAGTGCGATTTGAAATCCGCGGGGTTGTGTTAAAAATAATCGCAGCCACAACTCTTGATGAGCCAACAAGAAGGAGTGACACATGGAGCAGCGGGGATCGCGAGAGCGCATGAGCTTTACCCCCATGCGACGCTCTCCCCCTCTGAATCGGCCTTAGCCTGCCGCACCATTTACACGCCAGTGTTTGCCTTTACAAATTCTGGAATTACCTACGGTGTAATATTATTTTATTTAATACATTTTTCATATTTGCGCTCTTAAATATCTTTATGGTCATCATCATTAATGGTAAGTGAAATAACAATACAATGTTTTCCTTATTATATTTTTAGAAACGCTGATAATTTCTTGAGATGGTCTTTATTGAAGAAGGTACGAACACACAAACAGGCAGAGACCCCAGCTTCTGTAGCCCCAAACCCCTCGCTTCGACCCTTTATCCTTCTCCCGTGGCCCCCCTTCTCACGTGGCCACGTCCCCTTTCTGGAACCTTCTCATTAGTTCTCGATCCCCGATCCCTGATCCACACCTGTTCCCTTCTGTCACTTGGCCACGCCCTATTATCGATCCTTCCTGTAGACCCCAGTTCGTTTGCACTATCCGTTAATTACCCTATCATTACCCCCGTGGCCCCTAATCCCTTGCCATGCTAATTCCCTGTCATTACCCCCCGGACCGCTAGTCCTCTGTACTGTCCTTACATATGTATCTTACCTATAAAAGTATTTTTTTGTCTGTCTGTCTCTCTGTCTGTCTGTCTGTCTGCACACGCCTTGTAACGCTTTTAACTAACAAACTGTTGGGTTTACGTTTCAACAAAGTACACAGATACGATGTGCTAAGCCACCGGACAAAAAAGCGTTATTTGTTTTTCTTCTCCATCAAATGTAAACTAATGAAATAACTTTTTAATAATTTGCATTATTACTATGATCGCGGCACCAAACCACGCATCTGCGCATGCGCAGAAACACCGACTCGCAACACACACGGCCTCGCTCAGCGGCGACCGTGGAGAGGTTCTCCGATGCATTAAAAAGGCGAAAGAAACACAGAAGCACACACTGAATCACTGAGATAAATTCTGAACAGTGTGATGTCCTTTTCTCCCCCCCACCCCAATGTGTGCAGTTACTACTATAGAGTCAGACTACACAATCCGTAAAGCTATCACACCAACTGTTGGAAAGAACCATCTGAGGACCCAATCAAAATCATCACCTTGTCATACATAGCAGGGGTCACCAAAAATATAAAAAAAAATCATGAGCAAACACAAGATCCAGGTTAGATTTAACACAGTACATAAAATTCGAGATCTGATCCCATCTGTGAAGGACGCAATACCCGGCGTCTACAAACTAAACTGTGTCTGCGGCAGTAGTTACATTGGGGAAACTAAGCGACATGTCTTGGACCATGTTCGTGAACTGAAACACGGGAGTACTGTTGTATATGCCGGATTATGAAATTTTGATAAAATAAATAAAAAGTATTAATTTTCCGAAAAATGCGTAAATCGCATAAATTATGTTAATGTGTACAATTATATGCATAAATTATGATAATCACTGGGATAATCGTAGTAATTTATGCGGATGCTTGCGATTATGTTAATGTGTACAGTTATGATAATTAAGCTTAGTTTCGTTATCCAGAGTTGTATCAATCAGGATAACACGATTATCTTTGATTAAACATTTCTTGATTATCTTAGTGTGTTTACGTTATGTTATGTTAGGTCTCCAATTTCATATCTCATCGCAGGTAACAGTTCTTATGAATAAGGCAGTTTTGCATGGACTTGGAAAGAACACTCGAGATACTTCTGTGTTAACAATTTTATTCTAAACAACCATTACACTCTAACATGCAAAGGCAAAGCTTACGTCAATAGATTCATGAGCAAGATTATGCAATTAACGAAAATGAATGACTAAAACACTTCTTATTCATGTAACTCGACGGCAGCAACTGCTTTGCACGATCAGTTGATATTGAACGCACCACCTTGAAATGGCAACCCTTTTTGAAACACAAAGATAACTTTTTGAAAGTCTTATTCGTGTGCGTGTTGTGTGTGCGTTGTCCCCTTGTAAAATTTAAAATTTTCTTAGAGCCGGGAGTTGTGTCATTAGCTTGTGGGGTGGGGAGGATACAACCAGTAGCCAGAGAAGTTCCTCTCGCTGGCGTGGCTGCAGCGAGCCCGTGCTCTCTCCCTTTCTCCACTGCTGGATTGAGTTGGCACGACGCTCGCCGACGTGGTGTGCGATGATTCCGTCGTCGCTGCTGGCCGTCTTGTCTGTTCTCACTGGTGTTGGTCGGTGTGTGTGTGTATCAAACACACGGCGCATTCGATGGCGCTCTCTCTCTCTTGGTGGTAGCTCCAGGCTTCTCCACTGCTGGATGATTGTTGAGTCGGCACGATGCTCGCCTTCGGCGGTGTGCGATGATATCGTCGTCGCTGCTGGACGTCTTGTCTGTTTCACTGGGTGTTGGTCGGTGTGTGTGTGTATCAAACACACGGCGCATTCGATGGCGCTCTCTCTCTCTTGGTGGCAGCTCCAGGCTTCTCCACTGCTGGATGATTGTTGAGTCGGCACGACGCTCGGTGACGCCCGGGTCGTGCTGCTGCTGTCGCTCTCTCCTTGATCGCTGCCAACTTCACACGGACACTCGCCCTTACTTCAGGCTGTGTTGGCTCAGGCTCTGGACAACGCGGCTGTGCGCGCTCACTGGCTTGGAGCGCTCTGGCGATGAACGATGGCTCTTGTTGCTCATCCGCTGCTGCTCGTCCTTTTCGATGCTCGCTTGGTCGACGCTTGGCGATTTCCGCCCTTCTACAGGTTGATTGCTTGTTGTCACTCGTCACTCTCTCTTCTCCGTGCTTTCCTTTGTTCGTGCAGCTGCCAGCTTCACTCGCACGTAACCACACCTCGACACTTCGTTCTGCGAGAAGCGACACCTGCCATCGGTATCGGTGTTTGCTCCCTCACGACGCTCCGCCAGCCGGAGCACGGCTGAAACCCAGCCTCGACCTAGGCTGAACTCAGACTTCTGCGACTTGAACGACCCCTCCTCATTCCATCTCTCTCGAGGCACGACGCGCCCCAGCTCCCTTGCGAGCCCCGTCGCAACGCCGCGTCGCAAGCCGAGTTGCAAGACTGAGCGCGACTCGAACCAGACTGCACTCAGACTGTCACTCTAACGACCCCTCGTCGTCCCATCTCTCCTCGAGGCACGATCTGCCCCAGCTCCCTTGCGAGCCCCGTCGCAACGCCGCGTCGCAAGCCGAGTTGCAAGACTGAGCGCGACTCGAACCAGACTGCTCATTCGTGATGTGCGCTTGTGCTTAAACTCAAAACGTCAACACCCTCTCCTCTCTCCGCGCATCTCTTGCGAGAGGAACAACAAACAAAAAACAGACGCCCTCGGAATGTCAGCACAGACCCCCCCTCGCGACCCTTTTAACCCCCTAAGTATTTATGGGGCCATCTGTTTGTGCCGGACCGTTGGAGACAAAGGTGGCTGAGGAGATTTTTGCAATGCATTTATGTGGTCCTGTGTGTTACATTTATTCTTGATATTTCTTATGAGTTCCCTCGGTCTTAGTATATCGTGGTTATTATTCGGTCTATGTTTAATGAATATTCGTAATGATCCTCGTTACATCATTGTTTTGAGGCTTTGCCAAGGTTGGTTATGCGTTTGTTTCCAGGGATTGGTGTTTTATTCTGAGTTATATTTTAATGTCCTGAGGTTAAGTGTAACTAAGTTTCCACTTAAGATTTCTGGAATTCGTTTCTTTAGTTTTTGGTAAGGTCATGTAGATAGAAACTTACAATACAAAATAATATATATGCGGTGAATACGAGTAATATAAGGGAATATCTAATAACAAGCCCCTATTGTAGGCTGGTTGATTCTTTTGTTAAGTTTCTACTTTTCGTTAAGGAAAACGTTAAAGAAAACGCGAGTTGCAACAGTTGTTTTTCTCTGCTCTGCATCTCCAGACGTCTTGGGAAGGTTAGGCCATCGACCTTTTGTCCATCTGGATGTCTCTGACCTCTCTGTGCCCGAATTCTTACCGTTTAATGGCCCTCCACGTTTCATAGATTCCTGGTGTGCTTGTGAGGAGTCGTGGGTTGTTTTCATTATTTAATTTAAAAATATATATAGATATAAAAAACATTTTTTTTTGCCTAATTATTCTTAATATTAATAACGGAAAACAGGGCATAGATACAACAGTACCAATACCTCAGTCGTGGCTGATCATTGTTTTAATACAGTTGGCTCACACGAAATTGATTTCTCTAAGACGAAGGTACTTTGCAAACCCACTGGCTATCAACAAAGATTTGTTCATGAAGCCATCCATATATACAGACATAGACACAATTTCAACCGAGACGATGGGTACAAACTTAGCAATCACTGGAAGGATGCCAACGAGTTTAAGTCATAACTGGCTGTAATGTTTCCATTTTAGACCTGGAAGCCCTTTAATTGGTGGAAGCCCACTACCAGGACCATCGCTATCCACTACTACCATCACCTCGAGCAGCAACTTCCCTTACATTAACATTAGCTACCCCGCCCATGCTGCTGACACTTGGGCTACGCCCATTTTACAGTAGCCCTTTATTGGTGGAATCCCAGCACCATCACTACCCACTACTTCCATCACCTCTAGCAGCAACTTCCCTTACATTAACATTAGCTACCCCGCCCATGCCGCTGACACTTGGGCTACGCCCATTTATGGTTTGCCTTTAGAGCCTAACCCCCTTTTCTTGATGATGACCGCTTGTGTTGCGATCGAAAAGTTGTAGTTTTTTGTAATTTTCTTTGAACCTATCTATGTGACTTTACCGAAAGACCCAAATAATATAGGTAGATACTACTATAAAGTCGGGAGAAACTACTGTAGAGTCGGTAGATACTAATACAGTCATTAGACACTACTGTAGAGTAAATAAATACTACTGTAGAGTCAGTGGATACTACTGTAGAGTTGGTAGATACTACTGTATAGTTGGGAGATACTACAGTCCGTAGATACTACTGTAGACTCAGTAGATACGACTATAGAGTCAATAGATACTACTGCAGAGTCGGTAGTTACTACTGTAATGCCGTCGTTGGATGTCACTGTGTGAAGCCGGCCTGGAGAGGCACGGCACGCGATGTATTGACATCGCGGACACCACTGAAAGTGGATGCAGTACCGGCCCTAGCGGGGCTCGGGAGCGCTGACCGACAGCATTGGATGGCACCATGCTCGGCAAGCAGTGCCAGCCCCTAGAGGATAGGGTGCGAGGGTGACGGCGACGGAACGGGGTTGCAAGGGGCCATGGCACTCTGGTTGACCCAGGAGGACACGTGACCGGTTGTGTCTACCCGGGGACCCCCAAAGGGGGCTGGGGGACCATGTGTCTACTTGGAGATCCTCCTCGAGGATTCGAGGTGGTCGTGGCTTGGGGCAGAGCGAGCCCCGCCACATAGGATATAAGCTGGGCCCCAGTGGGACCGGGGTGGTTGTTAACCTGAAGAGTATACGTTCTACGTTCGACGTCGAAGAATCACCAACACGTGGACTGGTCCGGTCCATTGTAGCCAGTTACGGTGTAATTAGCGTAGATAGCCTGGTGGACCACCATCCTAGGATGTTATCTGGTAAAGGGGCAGTTACCGCTTTGTGTTAGTGTGTTGGTGTTAATAAGTGTGTTGCCTCCAAGAGTACGTCTGAGTCTCCGTTTAAGCCCACTACACTACTGCAGAGTCGGTAGTTACTACTGTCAAGTCGGTAGATACTACTGTAGAGTCGATAGATACTACTGTATATGCAATAGATATTACTGTAGAGTCAGTAGATACTATTGTAGAGTTGGTAGGATACTACTACAGTCAATAGATACTACTGTAGACTCAGTAGATACTACTATAGAGTCAATAGATACTCCTGTAGGGACGGTAGATACTACTGTAGAGTCGGTAGATACTACTGTAGAGTCGGTAGACACTACTGTGGAGTCAATATATATTACTGTAGAGTCGGTAGATACTATTGTAGAGTCGGTAGGATACTACTACAGTCAGTAGATACTACTACTGTCAGTATATACTACTACGGTCAGTAGATGCTACTATATAGTCAGTGGATACTACTATAGTCAGATACTACTGTAGAGTTAGTAGATACTACTGTAGAGTCAGTGGATACAACTATAGAGTCAGTAGATACTACTGTAGAGCCAGATACTACTGTAGAGGCAATATATACTACTGTAGAGTCACTAGATACTACTTTCGAATCACTAGATGCTACTTTAGAGTTAGTAGGTAGTACCATAGAGTCACTAGATACTACTGACTATTGTATGTACGGTGGGTAGGTGTTTATGCCTCTAAAATAAAATTGGCTGGGGTGGGGTAAAAAAATTTTTGGAAACATTTCAGATCAACTACATACCCCACTTTCTATTACTTTTTTATTCAGGACTTCTGCAGGTCTCTTGCAGGTCTCTTATAATTTTGTTGATGGCCAAATGGACAGACAAACAGAACGCCGGGCTTTCACAATAGCTTCGTATTTGTGTATGTGTAGTGCCATGGATGGGCTGCATTTGCAGGCAACGACACATCCCAGAAGCGGTTGGGGGTTGAGGGGTCCTAAGATCCCTCGCAAACACTCCCAACGGCCGGGGGGCTGCGGATGCACTGGCCTGCAACGGCAGACATGCGGACCTCGGTGAGGGACTCTGGGTCACCCGCGTCCCTCACGGAGGTCTGCACCTCGGCTGAGAAACATATATAGGGTGGACCTCTGGAGAGGTCCCGGCAGTTGAAGACGACCAGTTGAAGCAAGAAGACCTGCTAGAATAGGACCCTGGACCCCTAGCTTCGCCGTCCTTTTAAGGGCCGATGCTCTGTGAGGCCAGTGGTGGACCCTGGGTCTCCCATAGGATATTATAGCCGGAGGACCTGGAGCGCAGCCGGGTAGGCACGCTACGTAGGAGGCGTATAATATACCGAGTGGAAGTACTCGAGATAAACGTACGAGGAGTTGATGTTTAGTAGTTAGGGTGCGTGTGTATAATAAAGACGTGCCCCNTACATAGTGTCTCCGGAGAAACACTACATATGTATACGTTATGTTTTCAAGAGAAGATAAGTTTTGAAATATAGTTTCCCCCGGGCAACGCCGGGTACTTCCTGCTAGTAGTTTATATGTTCATGTTTAAAGGTTTATGCCCTTAACCCTGTTTTTCTCATAAGCTTTAAGTATTAATATTCACGGATTTAGTATTCGCGCCATTCTCCAGAAACGAATCCCCACGAACATTAAGGGTTTACTGTATATACAACTATACCAGCTGATCTAAAATTGGTAGGCTCTCCCAAAGCAAAAATTACTCATACAACAATGACTAATGCAGTGGATACTACTGTAGAGTTGGTAGATACTAATTATGTATTTATCATTTTCTACGTTTATATTTGAATTGTGCGTGTGTTATTTTTTTTACAGATTTGACTTCACTGTCGTCCAGCCATTGATACACATTCTGAACATGCTGAGTGCGGAGCACACCAAAAAGGAGAAAGTGGACGTTAAGGAGGCCTTCCTGCGGCAGGGAGGTGCAGGTGTGTAGACAGCGTCCCTCTGTGTGAGCGTTACTGAGACAGCTCTGCAGGGACGTGCACCGTCCTCAAGAGTTTCTCTGGAATATCGCCCCCAGCTATCACTTCAGCTGTCGCTTCATTTATTGCTTCATCTATTGCTTCATCTATCGCTTCATAAACGCTTTATCTATCGCTTTATCTATCACTTTATCACTTCATCTAGTTCATCATTTCATGAGGACGTTATTTCTCATGCTCGCAAAATATGCATAAAATATTTAAACCTAGTATGTAAATGACATGCAAATTATATACTAAATTGCCTTTCTACTCATATAAGTTAAGCAAAACGAAGAAAATAAAACAAGATTGTAATAATTAGACAGTTCGATTATTGCATCACATTATGACCCTGACATTCACATTCCACGGAGATAAATTTCTACATACCTTCTGCATATTATACTCGTTCATACAAACGCATTCAGTTATCGTTGCTGCTGTGCGCCTGTAATACGAGCATGTTGCAGTGTTCACCGCCTTACAAGAGCCACATGTGTTTCCTAGAGCTGCTCAAGAAGATCCAGGACACTCTGACCCAAGATGACTCTGAGATCCCTCTCCGAATCGTCACTGAGATCATCTTCCAAATGCTGATGACTTACACTGTGGACGTTAGTGAGTACCTGTGCTACGACTACACATTATGTACTCTGCTAAGTGGGTCTGCACAAACACGGCCTTCATTCGACAGGGCAGCTCACCAGTCGTGTTACCATGAGTTCTGGTAATGTCATTTTTGGCAGTGCCAATGATGATTCATTATAACAGACCAATCAGTCTTGTTTCAAACTATGCTAGACTACATAATTATGTTTATGTAATGTAGTTTGTCATGAAGTTTATTTTTTCTCACCAACAAGACTTGCACATCTGCACTTCCTTACCTCATTATTATATTTTAACCTAAAAATATCCACAATTATGATTTATAAATTCGTTCGCATATGTCCATCCATCTGTCTGGCATACAACTGAAAAAAAAATCTCATGCCGAGAACATTCCCTGGTAATTGTGTAAAAGTTGTGTGAATATACATAAGAAATATATAAATTTGCTATCTTACTTTGAATTAACTTCCTGAGACAGAAAAACAAGTTTAATATTTTGTGGTTGTGATTATAATGTGTTGATTATTGTCGTTATAATGGTTGTGGTTATGGTTGCAGTTATAAAGTGATTATGGATGTGGTTGTAATGTGGTTGTGGTTATAATGGGGTAATGGTTTGGTTGTGTTGGGTTGTGGCTTGTGCATATTGTGGTTATAATGTGGTAGTTATGGTTGTGGTTTTAATGTGTTATGGTTGTAGGTATAATGTGGGTGTGTCATGGCTTTGATTTTGGTTATTTTGTGGTTTGTGAATATAATGTGGATCTGTTTATAATGTGCCTGTCGTGGTTAAATTGTGGTTGTGATTATATTCTGGCTGTTGTAATGTTGCGATTATGCTTGTGGTTATGATTGCAATTAGAATGTGCGGGGAGCAGTCGTGTCGCGGTTAGCATGCTGCACTTTAAACCTGACCACCTGAGTTTGATTCCCACTTATGATCAAACACCAATGATGATTATCTTAAATGAGTCATGGGCCTCTTCTAGGTCGACTCAGCCTCAAATACGTACCTGGTGCTATGTGTAAGCATGGCCACTATGGAGATAGAGGTAGCAGGGCGTGGTGCTGGTCATCTCACTCCCTCGTGTGCCGTCATGACCTTCATAGGTGCTCGCTAACTGCACTTACCTCAACAGTCTGTGTGGGCTTAAAACGGGAAATCTTTGTTTTTATCTTGGGTTAGAATGTTGTTTGTGGTTTTCATGCAGATGTTGATATGGTTGTGCTTATACTGCGACTGTTATAGTTGTTTTAGTTATAATGTGGCTATTATGATTGTGGTTGCAGTTATTAAGATTGTGGTTATATTGTGGATATTATTGTGTAAAATAGATTAATAGCTGGTCTAAGAATTATATTTGTGGTGTTGATATTGACATTAATATTGTTGTTAATAGGTAATTGTTGATGTTGATATATTGTTGATCTTGATATGAACAATAATCGGATTGTTGTTGATGTTCATACATCATTATTGTTGATATTATTGGTTCTTGGTATGTCAAATCATTGTTTGTGTTGATGTTGTAATGTTTATTATTGTTCATGATGGTGTACTTTATATGAAACTCAACATTAGCACTTTATCTTATTTCACTTGAAAGCTACATCATCAAGATGTCACATGTGTCACTATGCACGGAATATATATAAGTTATCTTATAAAATAACATGACTCCATGGAATGTTATTTTCTTCATAATTGAACTATGTCTGTGCTGGTGGTTAAACATGACAGTGTGTGTTTCGTTTTTCACAGGTGCAAAACTAGAGAAAGAGATTGAAGACATTTACACAGATTTAATTCCGCTAATGACTCTTTCCAGGTGAGGAGTCGACCACCTCAGGGCTCGTCACAGACATCGAGGGATGCCGGCAGGGTCTGGCTTGGCATCAGGCAGAGACACAGATTGAACACCCAACATGACCCACGGAAAAATGTACAACAGCTGTATGGGTCTAAAATAGTTTTTGCTTTATTGTGTAGAACTCCAGGGCATCACTATCCTTTGAAATCAAGTGACATGCCATCCATAATTTACAAATGTAATCAGTGATCCAAATCTAGAGCTATTCAGCACAAATTCAGATACTTCCATCGTAAACTCGCTGGCTTCCCAATCTGGATGCAACTGAGACCTTGTAACTAGTAATGAAATCGCTTATTCCTTTTGAAGAAAGCAGCATTAGATGTGTGCCCATGGGAGGCGTGGAGGCAGGCGACATCCTGTGCATGGTGCACATGACTCCTGCAGCTCTAAACAGAGAGAGCCTGAGTGGCAATCCGCAGCACGCTGTGTGCATCAATAGGTGCAAGTTTAATTGTTGTGTCATTTAGTCGTTGACTATGCTTCTTAGAATGCACGCCTAAAGCAGTCGTTTCATGTAAACTTGAGCTATTGCGCAAATCATCTCCAAGAGAGGAATTGCAACACATTCTATTTCACATTAATCATTTTCATTCGCTTTGGCATTAACAGTATTGATTTAAACCAACATGTATTGTTCATATGTGTTAATGGGAATGGTCATGTGTGTCAGGCAGAATAAGCTATTTGGAATCATCATGGTGGTAATAACATTGCGGGGTGGCATTTATTTACAGCTTTAACCATTCTACGGTAAAGACCCTGCAAACTATATGGAACAAGTTGAATGCCGTCCTTTCAGTGGAGAAGAGACTTCTTGCCAAAGCGGCTTTTCTTCGTGCAGGGGGACCAGGTGTGTACCAATATTTCCTATATTTACCAATTTGTCAAATTAGACGTTTTAGAAAGGCAGCTCCTAGACTGGAATCAACTTAAAAGGGTCTCTCCAGCAGGGCGTGGCACGTACAGCAATCATACTGATGGATAGTTAACTGTTACAGAAAAGCCATCCACAAACCATTCCAGGAATGCATCCAGCCTCTGTACAATTATTTTTGTTTATCAATATCACTTTGGATATTTTTCTAGATTTCTTTGCAGCCAAACGTCAGGCCCAGTGTATCTGTTGATCCTCTGGCATCGTGTGACAGCCATGCCTTGAAAACCAGTTCACTAAGCTGCTCAAGTAAATTAGTACAGGATGCCCATTGGTTGTTTAATCACCCTAATCCCTTTCTTTTTGGTGTTGTTATACTTAACTCGCCAGTGCAACGCTTAGCTCTTTTGAGCACTTACACGTTTCCTCAGGGAATTCAATATACATTGCACGTTTTACACTATAAAAAATATCTGCATTAAATGTAAGTATATCAAGTGTAGAATTACTCAACTAGATGTTTTATCTTAATACTTCAATTGGTGTAGGTGTAGTGAGTTCCAGGGAGACTGACGACGGAGTCGAGGCACACTCTTTTATTTAACCCAAGGACAGTACAATACTTGAAGGGGTAACGGCCCCTTCACCCGTACTAGATGGGAAACCACCCCTAGCACTAATTCCCCTGTCCTGTTCCCAGTCCTCCTCTAATAGTGCTATGGGAGGCTGTCTGATCTGGCCCTGGTAAGCACGGATCCCGGCACCCAGCTAAGCCGGCCTTGCTCTTACAAGAGCAGAGGTCCGGAAGCTCTTGGGGCCGCGCCGCTGGCTTGCCCAGCTCGGCCCTGACAAGGGCAGCGAGACAGGGGAGTCCCAGGGCCTATTCTGCCGGTCTTCAGACTTCACTGGTAAGCTTCTTCCACACTGGCCCGAGCTCTCTGGCTCCCCCGCCTTTTATAGGACTCCCCTCCGAGGGGTAGAGTTATGGGGGATCACAGAGCCCCATGGCCCCCAGGGTTAACGGATGCGGACGTGGATGTAGACACCCATGTGTGGGTGCAGACACCCTGTGCTTTCTGTCCGACCTTCTCCCCGTAATAACCCCTACATCACCCCCCCTGTACAGCCCGCAGCCGTCCCGGCTGCAACAAACCCCTCAAAAACCAACAATAAAGACTTAACACAGTCAACATGTGTGTGCCCCGTAACAATAACAAGAGTAGCAACAATCGACGGTCCACTATAAATACCCCAGCCCCTACACGCAACATATGTACAGAGTGTGGTTCCCCACTCCCACCAACAAAAAAATTAATTAAGTGAGCGAGCCTCCAGCAGCGGAACACGCGCGGGAAGCAACTCACAACAACCGGCACGTCTTGGCGCGTGTCCGTACAGCGGGCCTGTCACAAGGGCCAGACCCGGTAGGGCCGGTGGCAGGTGTTGAAATTTCAGGTGCATGGACCTCCGGCTTCTCGGACGAGCCAGCGCCGACCCCCTCGGGGGAGGCTGGCGGCCGAGAGGGCGTCAGTCCTTGGGCTCCTGAAGACGGAACAGTTAGCAGCGGATCAGAGGCTGGTGGCGACCCCGCCCTCCAGGAGTCAGTGGACCCCCACATGTTCGGCCATAGTCATGAGAGGAAGCATGTGGCACAAAGAACGGCTTCAACCGTGAAGGGTGTACGAACCACCGACGCTTCCCCCATTTAATGCGAACACATTGGGGCCGCATAACCTGCACAATTTCCACGGGGCTCCTCCATGGTCGCAACAACTTAGACGAGGTAGCCAACGGCACCTGGGGCTGTGTAGCCACGCTCTGTCGCCCGGTGCCATTTGTGCGTGTGTGGCCGGCGCGATCGCAACCTTTCATTCGCCTTCTGGCGAGAGTCAGAGTTTTGCATAGCCGCCTCCCGTGCCTCAGCCAACTTGAGGATATTAAATTTAACATGGTCCGCTAACTTGGACTTAGCATGTGGTGTGGCAATTTCCAGCTGGGTCGCAACAGGTGGGTCAACTTCGCGGCCATACATTTAAAAAAATGGCGAGAATCCGGTCGCCGCGTGATGAGCCATCCTGTAAGCTGCCAGAACACCGGGATCTGAAGGTCCCAATCGGTTTTGGACTCAGATACCTGGTGGGACAGCATGGACGTAAGAGTCCTATGCAGGCGTTCTACCATCCCATCCATTTGTGGTTGGTAAGGGGAAGTACGAATTTTCTTCGTACCAAGAAGCCCACACACCTCGTGTAAAAGGGAACTAGTGAAATTCTTTCCCTGATCGGTCAACAACCGTTCCGGAGCGCCCTTGTCGAGGACATAGCCCTGGACAAAAGTCTCCGCAATGGCTGCTGCCGACTGGTTGGCGAGGGGCCAAGCCATAGGCCATCGCGTGAAATATTCCACGCCAACCAGTAGGTACTTATTACCCCTAGGCGTGGGAGGAAACGGCCCCAAAATATTGAGAGCGACAAGCTCATTAACCCGGGTGACTGAAATAGACTGGAGCGGTGGGCTGGCTCCCTTGCTGACGGCTTTCATTGAGCACATTGGGTACAAGACTGCAACAAATCGTCCACATCCCTTGCCATGCCTGGCCAAAAGAAATTAAGCTGGAGCATGGCAAGGGTTTTGTGTGTGCCCAGGTGCAGGAGCCGCTCATGAGCAGCCCATACAGCCCTACCCCGCAACGTGGAAGGCACCACCAGCCTGTGGCGGCGGATCGTCCCAATGCATGAGGAGGCCCTGGCACAACTCCCATGAGTCAACGCCCGACCTTCCCTGACCCGATCCTCCCGCGCGACGCCGTAGCGCCAGGAGGGAAATATCCTCCATTTGGAGGCGCCCCCACTTCGCACTCGACAAGCCCAGCAGGGAATCCTTTCCCCCCATTTCAATAGGGCCAACGTCCGAAGGAGCCTCAACGGCGGCCGCAAGAACCCGATCCTGGCCGTCGCTCGCAGATGTGCAACGTCCCGAGCCCAAGAAACAAGAGCATTCCGAAGTGGCGGGTAGGCGCGACAGGGCATCGGCATTAGTGTGGCGAATCCCCTTTCGATATGTCGTTTCGAAATCAAAATCCTGAATGATCACCAGCCATCGCATAATTGCCCCGATGGCTGGTAAACACGCAGGGCATACTGCAATGCCGCATGATCTGTACGGATGGTGAAATGCCGGCCGTACAGATATGGCCGGTACTGTTGAATAAAGAAATGCAATAGCCAACAGTTCACGGCGGGTGACGCAGTATCTTTGCTCGGCAGGAGACAATACTCTACTACCGTAAGCCACAACGCGCTCCACGCCACCCACAACTTGGGAAAGCACGCCCCCAATCCCCGTGTTGCTCGCGTCTGTGTCAAGCACGAAAGGTAGAGAAAAATCGGGGTAACTCAACAGCGGGGCCCCTACCAAGGCGTCCCGGAGAGAATTAAATGCGGCCTCCTCTTCCGGCCCCCAATGAAATTTAACTCCCTTTGCCGTTAAGGCATGTAACGGCTTAGCGATGGAAGCGAATTCCGCGACAAACCGCCGATAATATGAAGCAAACCCGATGAAGCTCCTAACCTCCGCCACCGAGGTGGGAGTAGGCCAGGAGCTGACACAACGCGTTTTAGCGGATCGGTTGAGATACCTGAGCGTCCGATGATGTGACCCAAATATCTGACAGATTTGCAGAGCAAATGGCACTTTTGTGGTTTAAATTTCAAATTTGCTGCGCGCATTTTGAGAAAGACGGCCCGAAGCCTATCCAGATGTTTCTTGAATGTCCTACTAAATACGATCACATCGTCTAGGTAAATTAAACATACCTCCCATTGCAAGCCAGCGAGAACCAATTCCATTAGGCGCTGGAACGTTGCGGGAGCGGAGTGGAACCCCATAGGCAACCGATTGAATTGGAAGAGGCCGTGCGGCGTTTGAAAAGCGGTTTTGGGCTTTGATTCGTCATCCAAAGGAAGTTGCCAAAACCCTGACAGCAAATCCAAGGTGGAGAAGAATCGTGATCCAGCTAGGGCATCCAGAGATTCGTCCATTCGAGGAAGCGGGTAAGCATCGGCCACCGAGATCTTATTCAAACGGCGAAAATCAACGCAGAACCTTAGGGACCCATCCTTCTTTTTAACCAACACTATGGGTGCACCCAAGGGCTGGTTGAGGGAGAAATAATGTCAGAAGCCAACATGTCATCTACAGCCGATTTGACATGATCCTTTTCGGCGGGTCTCAACCGAAAAGGATTTTGGCGGATAGGAGCGTTGTCACCGGTGTCAATATGGTGGCGTAGCAATTTTGTACATCCGATATCATATTTATGCTTACTAAAGACATCGGAAAATTCTCGCAAAAGGGTACGCAATTTAGCACGTTGTGAGTCGGATAGGTCAGGTGTCTCAGCACAAAGCGCCTCCAGCCAACCCTCGTCATGGTCTGACTGCAGTTGCGGCTGAGAAGCGGTGGCCACCTGGCCAATGATAGGCCCTTCCGCAGGTACCGGAATCGCGTGTGCGAATACGGTTCCCTGGGAAACCACAGCCGTCCGTGTCCCGACATTGAGGACCGCGATAAACGGGTCCTCATCCCCTTTAACAATTGTCTGGGCCGTCACCAAATCCGGCCCATTCACCCCGGCCTTAGACGGCCCCAGCAAAATACCCTGGTCTATGACCCCTTTTGCGAACGGTCGACGCAACCGCAGGGGCACGAGCATCTGTGTCCCCGGGGTACGCGCACCGTTCGAGCAACGAGCGCCTGTACCGTTGCACAGGCTGTACGCAAGGCAGGGGTGGAGGGCAGGAATGTTATACGTCAGCCCGATGGAAGCTCGATGCATCCCTGGTCAATCCAAATTTTGACAGGAAATTTGGCCAAAAAGTCTGTCCCCGATAGAAATTTGCGCTCGAATTTGGCCGATGATACCTAACGAGCCCCCGTTAGCAGCATAACACGGTATGTCGACGGGAAGCAACGGGCGACTCTGAACGGGCAGGATATTATAAATCAAATCGGAAATTATAGTCGCCGATGCTCCCGTGTCGATCAATACCCGTACCTCCACCCCATCAATGTGCCCCGTGACAACGGACGACCCCGCCGACGCAGCCACAACACGGTGAGCCAACTCGGACCATTGGCCCGGTTGGAGCACCCTCCCCATCAAGCCGCGACCCGACGCCCAGCACCCGAACCCGAGAATCGTGTGTCGGGGCATGTGAGAAAGAAGTGGGTGTGCGTGCAGGCCGAACATGTGGGTGCCACGACTTGCCGTAGTATGTTGTGGAGGCTTTTGAAGAGGGCCGTCCTCAGCCGCAGTTCTTGCTCCGCGCTGTCGAGGAGCCCGGCATCCCGAAGCCACGTGGCCCCGGAGGCCACAGTTGTAGCACACGACGAGTGCTCCAGAAGACTTGGGCTGCTCTCGGTGGCTCGGTGCGTCCCGAGCTGGTCGCCCGCCAGACCGCCATCCCTCAGAACGGCCCGCAGCGAATGCCCCTCGGATTCGGAGGTGGTTGCCGCCACGGTGTGTCCCGCAGCTGCCTTGTTAGCCTTCCTCCGCTGGGAAATCAGATTGGCATGAATGTGCCTTGCAGCCCGTAATGACGACATGTCCGCATCATCTTGCGCCAGGATGACGAAGTCCAAGTCGTCGGCCAACAGCTAAAAATTTTCGGCCACCATCGCATCGACCCCCTCCTCGTCCATGCGCGGGAAGGCCGCCTTCGCCAACGCCAGCAGGGCCGTGCGGTACGCGAGTGGTGACTTGTCGCCCTTCTGCCGCTCGTAGAAAAGCTGGCGACAATCGGAAGGCGGCCCATAAACTGTGGCCAGCACCTGCAGCGCCGACTGAAGCGTGGAGCGTGCCGACCTGGGTGCAGCGGTGAGGGTGCCAAGGGCGTCGCTATCCAGCATTGCCGGAAGAGCACGCAGCGCCTCGTTGTCCGTCCATCCAGCCATTTCTTGGTGGGCGAGGAAACGGCGCTGAAACCCACCCCAATCGCCGCCGCTCGATACAAACTCCTGCAGGGCCGGCAGGCGTTGCTGAAATGTCGGCTCCGTCTCCGATGATCGCCCAGCACCCGTACCGTGTCCATGAACAGTATGGGGAGCAATGGCGGACCCTAATGGAGGTCGCGCCGTCGGTGACGCGCTGGTTTCAGCTTGGTCGGTGCTGTCGTCCACTGGTGATGACCTGGCGACCGCTGATAGGTAGCCACTGCGACCCGCCCCCGCCGATGACGTGGCGCACGCTGTTTGGGCCCCGCCGCCCGCATGACGAGCTGGGGCCCCTCCCTCGGCTCCTACTGTACCCGTGGCGGGAAGTTCAAGCCTCCGGCCCATCGCAAAGGCGGGAGTTTCTGGCGGGCATTGTCCGTCTTCCCGCTGCGCCGCTCCCCGGCCCCAGGCGAGTTTTCTGCTCCAGCATGGCGGCCGCTGCATATAGGAGTTCTGCCAGTCGGGAGTGGGCTAATGCCAACTCTTCAGCCGACGTCCCGACCCTCTCCGACTGCACTGCAGGTGGTGGAGCCGGCAGCGGTTGGCCAGGTACGTCGGTGGCGACATCTTGCACCGCCTCTCCCTCGCTGTCATCTTCTCCGGGGTCTTGGGCACGAGTCTTCCGTCTCGTATCCATGCTTTGGACCACTTCTGACGCCAGATGTAGTGAGTTCCAGGGAGACTGACGACGGAGTCGAGGCACACTCTTTTATTTAACCCAAGGACAGTACAATACTTGAAGGGGTAACGGCCCCTTCACCCGTACTAGATGGGAAACCACCCTAGCACTAATTTTCCTGTCCTGTTCCCAGTCCTCCTCTAATAGTGCTATGGGAGGCTGTCTGATCCGGCCCTGGTAAGCACGGATCCCGGCACCCAGCTAAGCCGGCCTTGCTCTTACAAGAGCAGAGGTCCGGAAGCTCTTGGGCCGCGCCGCTGGCTTGCCCAGCTCGGCCCTGACAAGGCAGCGAGACAGGGGAGTCCCAGGGCCTATTCTGCCGGTCTTCAGACTTCACTGGTAAGCTTCTTCCACACTGGCCCCGAGCTCTCTGGCTCCCCGCCTTTTATAGGACTCCCCTCCGAGGGGTGGAGTTATGGGGATCACAGAGCCCCCATGGCCCCCAGGGTTAACGGATGCGGACGTGGATGTAGACACCCGTGTGTGGGTGCAGACACCCTTGTGCTTTCTGTCCGCCCTTCTCCCCGTAATAACCCCTACATAGGCAACACGACGATTAATACTCTATTTTTGAGTTAGGCAATATAATGATCTGAACAATTGTGTGTTGTTAAGACACTTCACCTCCTAACACAGCCAAAGGAATTGCATTGTCACGTGTATAAGCATTTAAGGTGTCAATTATTATTGTTACAACTCACTGGTGAATTGACCAACAATCCTCACTACCAAATTTTGCAATTAGATACAATGTTTCATTTGAAACTGCTTCAAACATCAACTTGACGATGCAGGAAGTCAAGATAACAATCCAGGAAGTCATAGTGACCATGTCACCTGATCCAGCTTATTATGTAAGTCTCATGACCTCAAAAGAACAACCAATCAGCTTTAAACTAGATATTAAATCAATAAGTGTAATTTTATGATAAATGTAGCAAGGCTAACAATGTGCATATGCATTGTACATAACTAAGCATGACTATACTAGCCTATATGAATATACTAATGTAGCAATATATGCTAATACTCAGTGTACATGATGCCATGTACAAATATGAGGGGGAGGTGATGTTTGTAAACAGTAAGGAGCAGCAATGGGCTCTCTTTCTCCAGTAATAGCTAATTTATTATGGCAGTTTTAGAAACACCAGCACCTGCTAGTTTAGATAAGTAGGCGACACATAAGTTGTTGAGCCACGTGGGAGGGATACATTAAAATGTTCTCAATTGCCTGACTTCTCCACCCCGACCGTTCAATTCACCATAGAGATCGAGGAGGAAATCACCTTCCCCTTCCTGGGCGCCACAGTGGTGAGATGTTAAATACCTCGCCTGGTATACAGGAGGTTGTGGGTTCGATCTCAACCCTGACACCTGTTAATATGGAGTTTTCATGTTCTCCCGTGGTCAGGTGGATTTTTCTCCAGGTCCTCCGTTTTTTCCCTCCACATTTAGTTACATGCGTTTAGAGTATTTGGCTGCTATACATTTCCACATGATAAGCCACTTCATTGAGCTATTGTTTATGGCCAGGTCGCGTCTGAAAAACAGCAATATAGCTTAGTGAGCCTTACCAGGTAGAATAAAAAAAATATTTGTAGTTTTATGTTCTGCTTTTTGAAATAGTCCACAAGGCAACATAACAGAGTGCTTCTCAGAAGAAAAAACCATCATGATGCCTACCTAAATGAGCAGTCACATCACCACCCAAAACAGACATTCTCTCTCATGAAGATGCTCACCAAGCAATATTGTGTCAGTTGCTGAACATTTAAGATGTTGAGTGTTCAACGAGCCTTAGAGTGTACTGGGTATAGTACACAAAATCCAGAGGGTTTCAAGTAAAACTGTAAACAAAACAAGTAATATAAAATACAAAAACCATTGTCGGTTAAAACAATCAAAACTAATTATTATTGCTGTAACCACTGATCGAACTGCTCGATTTCGAAATAAATAATGAATACAGTTGAATTACCTGAATTGGTATGTGAGGGAGCTTTATCGTATTGTGTGCACCTGTGGAAAGTGCCACATTGGTCAAACAGAACGAATGGTTAATGCTTTCGTAAATTAGTATCAGAGATGGATGCAATACTCACAGACTCCGGTGTCTGCTTCGGCAGGACATCTTGCCATGTCCTCTTCCAAGGGGAGGGCGACCAAGTGGACTTTTACAAATTGGAGTGTTATGTAACACGAGCTGGTATTGGCAAGGAGTCATTGGGGAATCCAATGAGCTAGACGAAATAATTATTTAATCAAGTTGAAATTCATATATTAGGTGTGGCTTGGAAACACTTTTTTTAAAGCAGGTTATTCAATAATACATTCTTCTAAAATGTAGAATATTTCGTTCAGTCAACAATAATGTTATCATGCTACAGGTTAGTATATTTACGAGCAATTATAATGAATAACCAGTCCCTCCAGAAAAACGCGGAGTTTTTTGGTGATTGTTGCGGGCAAAAATCGTTGATTATGCGGCACGTTTTCTTAAAAATGCGATGGAATATGCGGGATATTTATGCAATTTTATGCGATTAAATTGCGGGAACTTGCAAAAATTGCGGGAACTTGCAAAAACTGCGGTTTGATGAAAAAGAGAAAAAAAAGTGATTCCCCAACACCCTATTCACTAAGCTACTACTTTAATGTAAAGAGTCATTTCTTATTACTTCCTATGATAAGCAAGCATACTACATCACAGAAAGTGCTGGGAATATTTAAGTTCTCATCTTGTTTTATTTCAGACCTTAACAAACAGATGGCTCAAACTTACAAAACATTGAGTCGAACAAGTTCTGTAGCTTTACAAAATGAATATGCTACAACTTCTGTAAAAATGAATAAATAAAATATTAAAAAATAAAATGTGTGCTTCCTGTTTTACAGAGGTAGCTATACAAAACAGACATCTTCTGTTAAAATAAGTGTTTTCAGTGCACAGTAACGTAAGCAATACAGTAACAGTACAGTCTTACAGTAATGTAAATTTACATACTACTAACAAAAAAGTGCAATCTTACAACTGTAAAGTTGCATAAACTCCTGAATAAAACTAACTACGTAGCCTCTAACACTGGCCAATCATTCACCATCCTCATCCTCCATCCCCTCTCCCTCAGTGTCCATCTCCTCCCCCTCCACCATCTCCTCCCTCTCAAATGCTCCACTGCGGACTCGTTGGTTATGGTAAAGGAAGACCAAGGCTTTGAGGTTTTGGTTGGTAGTTGATCTTCTTCGGTTAGACAACACTAGTTTGTAGATGCTGTTGCTGCGTTCAGCATCAGCTGAGTTTGAGACAGCATCTTTGTACCGCTTGGCCAAGGAACTCAGCACAGGAAGTCTCTCCTGTAGGCCATCCCAAAACACATCCAAATCCACCACGCCGAATGGTGCAGCTCTGAGTGCTGCTGGACCAAGAGTCTTGAAGTAAGAATCAAATTCATCACCCTGCACTTCAGTGAAACCTGGAATGGCCTTGTAGCTTGCTACGGAGTCATCTAGGAATGCAATGTGGCGAGGGTCAAACACCCTAACCTCCTGGAGAAACTCAATGGCCGGCTGCCCATGTGACATGTACTTGGTGAGCTTTTCTTCAGCGTTTTCATATGCCTGACCAACTGTGCAGAGGATCTGTGTCTTTGTGGTGTAAGGTAAGTTAAACCCTTCAAAGTATTCGGCACACGCCTCATACTGCAGCTCTTTGTTGGCAGCAAAGACCACCTGCAGATCCTCCAGATAAGTGAAGATCTTTGTGGTCACAGGACATCTGGTCTGGAAGATATCGAGAAGACTTAGGAAGCGTTTGCACTTGTCAGCCATGATGTTGATCTGGACATTCAGGGACTGAGCTAGGTCTTGGTCTTGAAGCATCTCGTGGAGTCTCTCCACAGACTGTGGAGCACTTCTGCTACACACCTATAAAAACACAAATAGAAAGAAAGGAATTAGGTCAAACATACAATATATTCAATGCAATAAATTTTTTTACTTTGATCTTACTAAACTATTCATGTTTGTATGTGCAAAGGGGGTTAACTGATGAAGAAAAGGAAGTGTTAATTGTATTGAGGAATTATGTGAAGGAAGTTTTTACCTCGATTTCCATCTCTATGAACTCCTTGTACAGTCCAAAGTGCTGTGCGTGGTACTGCACTGCAGAGAACCAGGAGTTCCAGCGTGTTGCACAGGGGTTTGGAGGCATGACCGCCTTTTTTCTAGGCAGCTTGTTTGACAAGAAGCAGAGGTATCTTCTCTTGCGTGATCCAGCATTGAAGAACATCTGGGAGAAACTTAGCATGAAGCTGTTCAACTGAACAAAAGGTTTGCGGAAGGCATTGCCAATGAGATTCATTATGTGTGCCATGCATGTGATGTGTATCGAGTTGGGGAACAACGACTGCAGAGCTGCTGTGAATGCCTTCTTCATGTAGGCTGCATTATCAGTGTCGAACACAATCACATCCTCGTTGTTAATGCTGTATTCTTGAAGGCACCTTACGACAGACATGGATACAGTGGAATGATTGCATTGCTCAAGGAAAACAGTATCTGCAAGGTAGGCCAAGATCCTCCCAGAATGATCCTTCTCAAGTGGTGCAAGGAGGATATTCAGGACACATCTCCCTCGACATCTGGAGTCTCATCAAATATCACAGCAAGAGGTTTTCTGGCAAGAAGTGTCTTCAGCTCCTCTTTTTCCTTCTCATATACTGCTCCCAAGTACATATCTTGAAGCTGGTGAAACCCTGGAATGGCGCCGCCATTGATGACTTTCTCATTCAGAAATTTCCTCAGTGCAGGGTGGTCAGTCTTAGACAGTGGGATGTTGATGGCAGTGCAGGTGGCAACCCAGGTTTCACAAATCTACAAACAGAAAAATACTTTTGTATCATTGGGCTGTATTACACACACACACAAAGTCCAGTGTAACCTACAGAAAACTGCTGTATAAAACTGAATCATTTACAGTAAGCCTTTCACAGAACAGTAGTGTTTCTGCAAATAAAACATAATTCTTTCATGCCAAAATCAGACATCTTGCATGGGAAATTACACTACTGTTAGTCTATCTAACCCTAACGTTAACTTACATCCACACACAACATACTTGGAAATCTCATTCACATACACCTCTCTCTGTTTCAATTTAACTATCAGCCTTTTCATAATTTTACAAGCTTTAATCTAATAGGCTACTGACCTTGATTCTTTCAGCCCTAGCAACTGTTTTGGAAGTTGACGCCTTGGTGTAGGTGAGCTGCTTCATCTTGGCTGATTCCGCTGCTGCTTTAACCATCCTCGAATGTTTGTCGGTTGCAAAGTGACTGTCCAGCTTCGACTTCCGCCTGTGGTCCAACACGCAGTTGCACGGAGTGCAAAATAATTTGCCCCCATTGTCATGTAACACACTGGGAAACTGCTTTGCGCGGTCTTTTGCGCTTATGTTTGTTGGCAAATGAGAAAGATTTGCGGGCTTCATCATGGTTTCATTGGCATCGCGGGTTTGCAGCTTTTCAATGATGTCGCGTAATGAGTGACGTCACTTCATAACGTTCCCATGGCAACAGGGGAAATGGCTGCGCTTGTGTGAAGTAAACGCAACATTTTTCAACTTTCTGCTAAGATATATGTGACTTTTTGCAACAAAAATGCGGGGATTATGAAATCATGCAAGCCCGCATATTTTGCGCGCGGAAATCTGCAATTTATACGGCGAAAGTGCGGCGTATTTGAAAAAACGCGCCCCCCGCATAAATATGCGGACTTTGGCTGATTTTGCATGGAATCATGCGATCGCATAATCGCGTTTTTCTGGAAGGACTGAATAACCCATGTAATGTTAATCATTGGCCCAGGTATGAATTAACTTAGAGTTAATTAATTTGTAATTGTTCATATCTAGTTTAAATCTCATTGGTTGTTCCCATGAGGCCATAACACTTACTCTTTGGTTCTTTCGGTAAAGTCACGTAGGTATAAAATAAAATAAATCACGACGTTTCGAGCGCAACACAAGCGTCCGTCATCAGGTGGGAAAGCATAGTCTGCTGCTGAGGCAGACTATTTTAAAAAGTTTGAAATGGGTGTAGCTCAAGGGTTATAAAGAAGTGGCTGGGGCTAGTGATGTTAATGTGAGAAATTAGCATGTAACAGTAAGATAGAAGAGCGGCCTCCTAAACAAGGGAGTGCTATGTAATGGGTGTAATGTAAATTGCATGTAAGTATGAGAGTGGCCTCCTAGACACAAGTGAGTATGTGAGGGATTACATGATGTAAGTGAGAATTAGAGGGCAATGCTATGTTAATGTGAGGATTAGAGTGTAATGTAAAATACATGTAAGTAGGAGAGAGCAGTCCTCGACAGAAGTGAACCCAAGGGTGTAATCCGAAGGGCCTGTGAGTATGACAGTGCAATCCAAAAGACATGTGAGCATGAGAGTGCAATCCAAAGACATGAGAGTACAATGCAAAGGACATGTGAGCATGAGAGATCTAAGAGAGAGGCATAGAGAGAGACACACAGAGAGTCGAAATAACAGCTGACATAGGCAGGTAGGATGGAAACATCACAGTCAGTTAAGACTTTACCTGGTTAATAACGTCCTTCCAATGATTGCTCAGTTTGTACCCATCTCTCAGTTGAAGTTGTGTTTGTGTTTATATATCTGGCAGCTGTGACTCTCTCTCTATGCCTCTCTCTTAGATCTCTCATGCTCACATGTCTGTTACATTGCACTCTCTTGGCTTTGGATTGCACTCTCATGCTCACATGTCTTTTGGATTGCACTCTCATACTCACAGGCCCTTCGGATTACACCCGTTGGGTTGCACTCTCTCGTCGAGGAGGCCGCTCTTCTCCTTCTTTTCTACAGTTACATGCTTATTTCTCACATTAACATCGTGCTAATCCCTCACATTAACATAGCCACTTCCGTGCCCTCTAATTTTTCACTTTAACATCATGCTAATCCCTCACATTAACATAGCCACTTCCGTGCCCTTGTTTAGGAGAATGCTCTTCTTACTTACAGTTACATGCTAATTTCTCACATTAACATCACTAGCCCAGCCACTTCTTTATAACCCTTGAGCTACACCCATTTCAAACCTTTTAAAACAGTCTGCCTCAGCAGCAGACTATGCTTTCCCACCTGATGACGGACGCTTGTGTTGCGCCCGAAACGTCGTGATTTATTTTATTTATACCTACGTGACTTTACCGAAAGAACCAAGAGTATGGATTCCTGCAGTCACGAAAGCTTCAAATCAAGCCATAACACTTATTGAAGAAACCAGATGAGGGCACAGTTACTCTTAACTCCCTGGATTGTGTGTTACTTCCTGGATCTTGTCTTGATGATGTTGGACATAGTTTAAAATAAAATATCATATCGAATCGCTAAATTTGGTTGGAAGTTTTTTCAACTTATCGGTGAGTTGAAACAATAATAATTATGTGTTAAACACTTGTACAAGTGATGAGTAATTTATTTGGCAGTATCTGGTGATGGACGGTTCATATAACAGATTTGGTCACATCATTGTGGCCTAACCCAAAAATGTTATAATGGGAATTAGATATTTTATCCTTTACCAAGAGCACCTTGCATAACCACGCTCTATTCCCATTTTCAGAACTGTTCAAGGAAATGCAAAAGTGCCTACAAAGTGACGCTGTGGAAAACGGACTTTCGGAAGTGATGATGGACATTTATACACTGATGATGGATTTTACTTTCACATCGAGTAAGTGATACTTGTTCTGCCTGTTGTCATCTCTGCCGGAAGGATGTATACACACCACCATGCTCCCATATTGGCCAATTTAGGCATAGGTCAGGGGATATTTAACTTCCAGATCACCATCTGTGCACTGCTTGGCAAAAAGTCGAGAGATGCATGGTTGTAGTTTTTAATCTTGCCTTTTCAACAGTTGTCTTTTTTTGAGTGAACGTGTTTATATGACTCTGATTTTACGCATGTTTACCTTTACAGCCTTCACTCTTTGTATTCAACAATGTCCTTATTTATTTTAATTGGTTATCATGACTGAAGTCCAGTCATAATCACGTAATATATGGTTGTTGTTCAAACTAGTTGAGCTATGCGTTGCTCATGTGGATCTCCTTCAAAGCAGTCTCCTCCCCCACTCATGTGTAGTGAGTCACTTCGGAGACCTAATAATAGGAGGCACATACTTTTATTATACACTTAAACACTTCTGTTCACACATGGGATAACTACAGATGGGTCAGGACAGCCAGCACGCTGCCTGACCCATGACGCCTGACCCACGACGCCGAGGAGACGAAGACGTAACGGCGGGTTCCATTCCAAACGACAGCCTCAATCCCGCCTCGGGACCTCCCTTTTATGCCCCCAGCGTGGCCTGGCTCCGCCCTCGGCCACGCCCCCTTCTGGAAACTACCAGAAGGTTCTAGGCTATACCCCACGTGTCCCCTCTGTCACCTTTGCCCTATATCCCTTACCTCGGCCTATCACGTGTCCTGTTGGCCAACCGGGCTGTTATGTCCTCAGATGCCCCTCTCTGCCAGCAACCAGCGCTACTCACCCTAGTGACCCATTCCATGACATTGCATGCTCTGCTACACCCACAATTCCCCTGTCAGTAACCAGCGCTATGCGCCGTAGCGACCCATTCTATGTCACTACACAGGCATCACTTCCAGCCGTCGCGTAGCTTCCAGGCTCTGTGCTGGTAGCTCCCAGCCCAAGTCTCTCAGTGCCTCATCATATTGCTTTCATGTCCTCTTTGTCCTTATGGGAGCTCCTTTCAAGGATAAGTTTACCTTAGGGAACACCAAGATGGCAATGAATGCTGCTAGTAAGCAGGGTGTGCGAGGGCTGCGATGTTGTAGGGAGCAAAAGAGCATTGCGCACGCTCGTCTGTGCGAGCTGCCGTACTGACGTGGAGGAGGCCACGGTGCCTCCCACTTGAGAGTGCACCGCCACCGCCTGCGTTTCAGTCGGGGAGAGGATACGTGGTGGTGGGTACCAGGGACCCAACCTTGACTTGACACAAAGCACATTGCGTTTCTCTTATTTCACCGCACACACTAAGTGAATGAACCTCACATGTCATTAGCCAATCTGAGATGGTCAATACTTCCCATTCCTGTTCCTACCTTACTCTAATTATGCAAAATATTATTTACATGACTGACTTTATGCATTTACATAATAACCAAACTTATATAAGAAGATAATATTTATTATTAACGATTCGCTACTTTTAAAACTGCATGAAGAACATAAAAATACAAAAATGATCAGGCGGGGAGATATACTCATTTAATTTTGTTTTGCCATTTCAGTTCAAGCACATCATGAAAATGAAGATAGGTTTCCAGACCCGAAGAAAAAAGGTATTTTCATGCTCTACGCACTGTTACTAGCCTTTTCGATTTAAAGCTTTGTGACTGCAGGGATTCATCTTCTTGGTTCTTTCGGTAAAGTCACGTAGAAGGGAAGTAATAAATATAATAAAAATAAACATAATAAAATAATTCTCACGACGTTTCGGCCACAACGCAAGCAGCCGTCCTCAGGTGAAGAACATGTCTGTCGATAAGACAGAGTCTAAATGACACGTCTTAGCTTGGAGTGTCTTTTAAGCTTAGAGTCGCGGCATCTCTTCAGAAAGGTGAGAGACTCGATTAGCTGAGCCTTCTTATCCGGAGCTTGTTGAAGGATCTCAAAGTTATGTGGAAACCCTCCCCGTAGAGGCGGTTAAATTTCCATTTAAAGCTTTTGTGACTGCAGGGATTCATCTTCTTGGTTCTTTCGGTAAAGTCACGTAGAAGGGAAGTAATAAAATAATAAAAATAAAACATAATAAAATAATTCTCACGACGTTTCGGCCACAACACAAGTAGCCGTCCTCAGGTGAAACCAGGTCTGTCGATAAGACAGAGTCTAAATGACACGTCTTAGGCTTGGAGTGTCTATTTAAGCTTAGAGTCGCGGCATCTCTTCAGAAAGGTGAGAGACTCGATTAGCTGAGCCTTCTTATCCCGGAGCTTGTTGAAGGATCTCAAAGTTATGTGGAAACCCTCCCGTAGAGGCGGTTAAATTTCGATTTAAAGCTTTCGTGATTGCAGGGATTCATCTTCTTGCTTCTTTCGGTAAAGTCACGTAGAAGGAAGTAATAAAATAATAAAAATAAAACATAATACAATTATTCTCACGACGTTTCGGCCACAACGCAAGCAGCCGTCCTCAGGTGAAGAACATGTCTGTCGATAAGACAGAGTCTAAATGACACGTCTTAGGCTTGGAGTGTCTATTTAAGCTTAGAGTCGCGGCATCTCTTCAGAAAGGTGAGAGACTCGATTAGCTGAGCCTTCTTATCCCGGAGCTTGTTGAAGGATCTCAAAGTTATGTGGAAACCCTCCCCGTAGAGGCAGTTACATTTCGATTTAAAACTTTAGTGACTGCAGGGATTCATCTTCTTGGTTCTTTCGGTAAAGTCACGTAGAAGGGAAGTAATAAAATAATAAAAATAAAACATAATAAAATAATTCTCACGACGTTTCGGCCACAACGCAAGCAGCCGTCCTCAGGTGAAGAACATGTCTGTCGATAAGACAGAGTCTAAATGACACGTCTTAGGCTTGGAGTGTCTATTTAAGCTTAGAGTCGCGGCATCTCTTCAGAAAGGTGAGAGACTCGATTAGCTGAGCCTTCTTATCCCGAAGCTTGTTAAAGGATCTCAAAGTTATGTGGAAACCCTCCCCGTAGAGGCGGTTAAATTTCGATTTAAAGCTTTCGTGACTGCAGGGATTCATCTTCTTGGTTCTTTCGGTAAAGTCACGTAGAAGGGAAGTAATAAAATAATAAAAATAAAACATAATAAAATAATTCTCACGACGTTTCGGCCACAACGCATGCAGCCGTCCTCAGGTGAAGAACATGTCTGTCGATAAGAAAGAGTCTAAATGACACGTCTTAGGCTTGGAGTGTCTATTTAAGCTTAGAGTCGCGGCATCTCTTCAGAAAGGTGAGAGACTCGATTAGCTGAGCCTTCTTATCCCGGAGCTTGTTGAAGGATCTCAAAGTTATGTGGAAACCCTCCCCGTAGAGGCGGTTAAATTTCGATTTAAAGCTTTGTGACTGCAGGGATTCATCTTCTTGGTTCTTTCGGTAAAGTCACGTAGAAGGGAAGTAATAAAATAATAAAATAAAACATAATAAAATAATTCTCACGACGTTTCGGCCACAACGCAAGCAGCCGTCCTCAGGTGAAGAACATGTCTGTCGATAAGACAGAGTCTAAATGACACGTTTAGGCTTGGAGTGTCTATTTATTAGACGCGGCCTCAAAAGGTGAACTCGATTTCCTCTTATCCAGCTTTGAAGATCTCAAAGTTATGTGGAAACCCTCCCCGTAGAGGCGGTTAAACATTTAAAGCACGCAGGGTTATCTTCTTGGTTTTTCGGAAATCATAGAGGGTAATAAAATTAAAAATAAAACATAATAAAATAATTCCACGACGTTTCGGCCACAACACAAGNAGCCGTCCTCAGGTAAACCAGGTCTGTCGATAAGACAGAAAGTCTAAATGACACGTCTTAGGCTAGTGTCATTTAAGTTTAGATTCCGGTCTCTTCGGGTAGATCGTAGCTGAGATCTTATAGCTTGTTGAAGGATCTCAAAGTTATGGGAAACCCTCCCTAGAGGCGGTAAATTTCGATTTAAAGCTTTCGTGATTGCAGGGATTCATCTTCTTGCTTCTTTCGGTAAAGTCACGTAGAAGGGAAGTAATAAAATAATAAAAATAAAACATAATACAATTATTCTCACGACGTTTCGGCCACAACGCAAGCAGCCGTCCTCAGGTGAAGAACATGTCTGTCGATAAGACAGAGTCTAAATGACACGTCTTAGGCTTGGAGTGTCTATTTAAGCTTAGAGTCGCGGCATCTCTTCAGAAAGGTGAGAGACTCGATTAGCTGAGCCTTCTTATCCCGGAGCTTGTTGAAGGATCTCAAAGTTATGTGGAAACCCTCCCCGTAGAGGCAGTTACATTTCGATTTAAAACTTTCGTGACTGCAGGGATTCATCTTCTTGGTTCTTTCGGTAAAGTCACGTAGAAGGGAAGTAATAAAATAATAAAAATAAAACATAATAAATAATTCTCACGACGTTTCGGCCACAACACAAGTAGCCGTCCTCAGGTGAAACCAGGTCTGTCGATAAGACATAGTCTAAATGACACGTCTTAGGCTTGGAGTGTCTATTTAAGCTTAGAGTCGCGGCATCTCTTCAGAAAGGTGAGAGACTCGATTAGCTGAGCCTTCTTATCCCGGAGCTTGTTGAAGGATCTCAAAGTTATGTGGAAACCCTCCCCGTAGAGGCGGTTAAATTTCGATTTAAAGCTTTCGTGATTGCAGGGATTCATCTTCTTGCTTCTTTCGGTAAAGTCACGTAGAAGGGAAGTAATAAAATAATAAAAATAAAACATAATACAATAATTCTCACGACGTTTCGGCCACAACGCAAGCAGCCGTCCTCAGGTGAAGAACATGTCTGTCGATAAGACAGAGTCTAAATGACACGTCTTAGGCTTGGAGTGTCTATTTAAGCTTAGAGTCGCGGCATCTCTTCAGAAAGGTGAGAGACTCGATTAGCTGAGCCTTCTTATCCCGGAGCTTGTTGAAGGATCTCAAAGTTATGTGGAAACCCTCCCGTAGAGGCAGTTAAATTTCGATTTAAAACTTTCGTGACTGCAGGGATTCATCTTCTTGGTTTTTCGGTAAAGTCACGTAGAAGGGAAGTAATAAAATAATAAAAATAAACATAATAAATAATTCTCACGACGTTTCGGCACAACGCAAGTCAGCCGTCCTCAGGTGAAGAACATGTCTGTCGATAAGACAGAGTCTAAATGACACGTCTTAGGCTTGGAGTGTCTATTTAAGCTTAGAGTCGCGGCATCTCTTCAGAAAGGTGAGAGACTCGATTAGCTGAGCCTTCTTATCCCGGAGCTTGTTGAAGGATCTCAAAGTTATGTGGAAACCCTCCCCGTAGAGGCGGTTAAATTTCGATTTAAAGCTTTCGTGACTGCAGGGATTCATCTTCTTGGTTCTTTCGGTAAAGTCACGTAGAAGGGAAGTAATAAAATAATAAAATAAAACATAAATAATTTCACGACGTTTCGGCCACAACGCAAGCAGCCGTCCTCAGGTGAAGACATGTCTGTCGATAAGACAGAGTTAAATGACACGTCTTAGGCTTGGAGTGTCNATTTAAGCTTAGAGTCGCGGCATCTCTTCAGAAAGGTGAGAGACTCGATTAGCTGAGCCTTCTTATCCCGGAGCTTGTTGAAGGATCTCAAAGTTATGTGGAAACCCTCCCCGTAGAGGCGGTTAAATTTAGATTTAAAGCTTTCGTGACTGCAGGGATTCATCTTCTTGGTTCTTTGGTAAAGTCACGTAGAAGGGAAGTAATAAAATAATAATAAAACATTAAATAATTCTCACGACGTTTCGGCCACAACGCAAGCAGCCGTCCTCAGGTGAAAACATGTCTGTCGATAAGACAGAGTCTAAATGACACGTCTTAGGCTTGGAGTGTCTATAGCTAGAGTCGCGGCATCTCTTCAGAAAGGTAGAGACTCGATTAGCTGAGCCTTCTTATCGGAGTTGTAAGGATCTCAAAGTTTGGAAACCCTCTAGACGNTTAAATTTCGTTAAAGCTTTGTGACTGCAGGGATTCCTAAATCTTCTTGGTTCTTTCGGTAAAGTCACGTGAAGGGAAGTAATAAATATAAAAATAAAACATAACCTAAAATAATTCTTGTCTAACTTTAAACGCTTTAAAGTCATCCTCAGAAAATGTCTGTCGATAAGACGAGTCTAAAAAGTCTAGGCTTTGTCTATTTAAGCTTGAGTCGCGGATCTCTTCAGAAAGGTGAGAGACTCGATTAGCTGAGCCTTCTTATCCCGGAGCTTGTTGAAGGATCTAAAAGTATGTGGAAACCCTCCCCGTAGAGGCGGTTAAATTTCGATTTAAAGCTTTTGTGACTGCAGGGATTCATCTTCTTGGTTCTTTCGGTAAAGTCACGTAGAAGGGAAGTAATAAAATAATAAAAATAAAACATAATAAAATAATTCTCACGACGTTTCGGCCACAACGCAAGCAGCCGTCCTCAGGTGAAACCAGGTCTGTCGATAAGACAGAGTCTAAATGACACGTCTTAGGCTTGGAGTGTCTATTTAAGCTTAGAGTCGCGGCATCTCTTCAGAAAGGTGAGAGACTCGATTAGCTGAGCCTTCTTATCCGGAGCTTGTTGAATGATCTCAAAGTTACGTGGAAACCCTCCCCGTAGAGGCGGTTAAATTTCGATTTAAAGCTTTGTGACTGCAGGGATTCATCTTCTTGGTTCTTTCGGTAAAGTCACGTAGAAGGGAAGTAATAAAATAATAAAAAAAAACAAANTANTTCTCACGACGTTTCGGCCCACGCAAGCAGCCGTCCTCAGGTGAAAGAATGAAAAGAGNTAAATGAGCACTAGGCTTGGAGTGTCTATTTAAGCTTAGAGTCGCGGCATCTCTTCAGAAAGGTGAGAGACTCGATTAGCTGAGCCTTCTTATCCGGAGTTGTTGAAGGATCTCAAAGTTATGTGGAAACCCTCCCGTAGAGGCGGTTAAATTTCGATTTAAAGCTTTCGTGACGCAGGGATTCATCTTCTTGGTTCTTTGTAAAGTCACGTAAAGGGAAGTAATAAAATAATAAAAATAAAACATAATAAATAATTCTCACCTCCCCCCAAGCCCGTCCTCAGTGAAGAACNGTCTGTCGATGAAGAGTTAAATGACGTCAGGCTTGGAGTGTCATTTAAGCTTAGAGTCGATCTCTTAGAAAGGTGGAGACTCGTCTGAGCCTTCTTATCCGAGCTTTTGAAGGATCTCATTACGTGGAAACTCCCGTAGAGGCGGTTAAATTTCGATTTAAAGCTGAGGGGACCTTCTTGTTCTTGGTGCACGTGGGAAGTAATAAATCCGATAATTAAANCATAAGTAAAATAATGTCTCTAACCGTTTGAACGCAAGCAGGTTCAGGTGACGANCATGTCTGTCGCTTATATTAAGACAGAGTCTAAATGCGTCTTAGGCTTGGANTGTCTATTTGCTTGNGCGGCATCTCTTCAGAAAGTGACTCTTGTGCCTCTTGATCCCGGAGCTTTTGAGATCTAAAAGTTATGTGACCCTCCCCGTTAAATTTCGATTTAAAGCTTTTGTGACTGCAGGGATTCATCTTCTTGGTTCTTTCGGTAAAGTCACGTAGAAGGGAAGTAATAAAATAATAAAATAAAACATAATAAAATAATTCTCACGACGTTTCGGCCACAACGCAAGCAGCCGTCCTCAGGTGAAACCAGGTCTGTCGATAAGACAGAGTCTAAATGACACGTCTTAGGCTTGGAGTGTCTATTTAAGCTTAGAGTCGCGGCATCTCTTCAGAAAGGTGAGAGACTCGATTAGCTGAGCCTTCTTATCCGGAGCTTGTTGAATGATCTCAAAGTTACGTGGAAACCCTCCCCGTAGAGGCGGTTAAATTTCGATTTAAAGCTTTGTGACTGCAGGGATTCATCTTCTTGGTTCTTTCGGTAAAGTCACGTAGAAGGGAAGTAATAAAATAATAAAAATAAAACATAATAAAATAATTCTCACGACGTTTCGGCCACAACACAAGAGCCGTCCTCAGGTGAAACCAGGTCTGTCGATAAGACAGAGTCTAAATGACACGTCTTAGGCTTGGAGTGTCTATTTAAGCTTAGAGTCGCGGCATCTCTTCAGAAAGGTGAGAGACTCGATTAGCTGAGCCTTCTTATCCCGGAGCTTGTTGAAGGATCTCAAAGTTATGTGGAAACCCTCCCCGTAGAGGCGGTTAAATTTCGATTTAAAGCTTTCGTGACTGCAGGGATTCATCTTCTTGCTTCTTTCGGTAAAGTCACGTAGAAGGGAAGTAATAAAATAATAAAAATAAAGCATAATAAAATATTCTCACGACGTTTCGGCCACAACGCAAGCAGCCGTCCTCAGGTGAAGAACATGTCTGTCGATAAGACAGAGTCTAAATGACACGTCTTAGGCTTGGATGTCTATTTAAGCTTAGAGTCGCGGCATCTCTTCAGAAAGGTGAGAGACTCGATTAGCTGAGCCTTCTTATCTCGGAGCTTGTTGAAGGATCTCAAAGTTATGTGGAAACCCTCCCCGTAGAGGCGGTTAAATTTCGATTTAAAGCTTTCGTGACTGCAGGGATTCATCTTCTTGGTTCTTTCGGTAAAGTCACGTAGAAGGGAAGTAATAAAATAATAAAAATAAAACATAATAAAATAATTCTCACGACGTTTCGGCCACAACGCAAGCAGCCGTCCTCAGGTGAAGAACATGTCTGTCGATAAGACAGAGTCTAAATGACACGTCTTAGGCTTGGAGTGTCTATTTAAGCTTAGAGTCGCGGCATCTCTTCAGAAAGGTGAGAGACTCGATTAGCTGAGCCTTCTTATCCCGGAGCTTGTTGAAGGATCTCAAAGTTATGTGGAAACCCTCCCGTAGAGGCGGTTAAATTTCGATTTAAAGCTTTGTGACTGCAGGGATTCATCTTCTTGGTTCTTTCGGTAAAGTCACGTAGAAGGGAAGTAATAAAAAAACATAATAAAATAATTCTCACGACGTTTCGGCACAACGCAAGCAGCCGTCCTCAGGTGACGAACATGTCTGTCGATAAGACAGAGTCTAAATGAACGTCTTAGGCTTGGAGTGTCTATTTAAGCTTAGAGTCGCGGCATCTCTTCAGAAAGGTGAGAGACTCGATTAGCTGAGCCTTCTTATCCCGGAGCTTGTTGAAGGATCTCAAAGTTATGTGGAAACCCTCCCCGTAGAGGCGGTTAA
>MU249573.1:4422942-4536432 GCA_018977245.1 Lethenteron camtschaticum | reverse complement strand
TTGCAGTAGGTGACATTTCTTAGGTTTAAATTTCAAATTGGCGGAACGCATCCTCGTGAACACCGACTCCAACCGCGTAAATGTTCATCAAATGTGCGGCTGAAGACGATAATATCGTCTAAATATATGAGACATGTCTCCCACTGCAACCCCGTCAACACCAGCTCCATCAACCTTTGAAATGTGGCAGGGGCCGCATTTAGCCCCATCGGAAGACAATTGAATTGAAACAACCCCTGCGGCGTACGGAATGCGGTTTTCTCCCACGAGGGCTCGTCAAGGGGAAGCTGCCAGAATCCCGAAGAGAGATCCAGCGTAGAAAAGAACTTGGCCCCGACAAAGCATCGAGGGAGTCGTCCATACGCGGCAGGGGATACGCATCTGCCACCGATATTTTATTCAATTTCCAGAAATCAACACAAAATCGCAATTTGCCGTCCTTTTTCTTGACCAAAACAACAGGCGCGCCCCATGGGCTGTTAGATGGAGATATTATGTCCGCAGCCAACATGTCATCCACTGCCCCCCGAACATGTTCTCGCTCGGCCGGACTCATCCGGTGCGAGTTCAACCGAATAGGGCAGCGTCCCTGTGTCAATATGATGGTAAAGCAACGAGGTGCGTCCCAAATCCAAATCGTCGGAGCTAAACACATCCGAATAAGTCAATAACAATTTACGAATTGCACAGCGTTGTTCCCCGGACAGAGAAGAATTTTCACTACATAAGTCAGCAATCCAGCGATTATCCGAAGCTCCCGGCCCCGAAACTCCAGCAACCACGCCCTGGCCGTGCAGGCAATCCTGTGCCGTAAAAGCCGTAGTGGCATGTGCCACAACCGTACCTGCCGGAACACATACGTTCTCGGTACTCGCATTGAGCACCTGCAAATACGGTTGTTGGTCCGGCGGACGATGGTCTGCTCCCCAACCAGCGCCAATCCGGCCGTTATGGTGGCGGACAGTGACAACAAGACCCCAACCGCACCTTGCCGATCAGGCAGAGGCTTCCGATACCACAAGGGGATAAGCATCTGTGAGCCAGGTGGAATGTCAACAGATACATCGGATAACGCCTGCACCTGGGCGGCAGGAGCAGGTCGCCCCCAGGGCGACGGCAGAAACGAGATTTTACGGCCACCCGGCAATTCAATACAATTCTCATTAATTTTTATCAGAATGGGCATCCTAGCCAGAAAATCAGTACCCAATAAACAAGGAACAGCCAGAGATCTTGAAATTAACACTATTCCCGAGGCCGACACTTCCCCGATAGATATTTTAGCGTCCACCTGGCCCACAATACCCATGCTACCCCCGTTTGCAGCGACGCAAGACCCGTAAACGGACGCACGGCCCCCGTGGGATGCCCAAGAGATGGAAAATGACATCCGATATAATGGTCGCGGACGCCCCGGAATCAACCAAAATACGTACGTCCACCCCTTGTATAGACCCCGGTACAGTGGACGAACCAGTAGCGGCCGCGACGACCCTCCGTGCAATTTACGCCACTGCGTCACCGAGCGACACGGCCCCGTCGATGGCCTCCCGTTGGTAACAACACCCGGATCGCACGACAATGGTGATGGGTGAGGTGTAAAGCCTTGCCGGGTGTCTGGTGCGCACCGACTTGCCTGCCTTGGAGGTTCCTTCTTTGGCGCGTCCGTTGACGAGGCCTCCTGCTGGGGCGGACCCGGGATGCGGGCCCAGCAGTCCCTGGCGTAGTGGCCCTACGCCCGCAGCGGAAGCAGTCAACGTCGTTGCGCCGTAATGCAGGCCCTGCGTCCCGACGGCCCCGTGCCGGCGGTGCAGCGCGCGGGACCTGCTTACCCCGGCCCGACCATGGGGCCGAGGCGGCCGTCAGCTCCTGCGGGCCCCCCTCATCCGGCACGAATACCGCCTTCTTAGGGTCCCAACCCACGGCGCCTCCCTCGATGATGGGCCCCCCCGTCCACGCCGCGACTTGCTTCCACCGGCGCAGGTTAAACTGTGCGTCCAGACATTTGGCTGCCGCCCGGGACGTTAGCTTCTCGTGGCCGCATGCCGGCATGGGAATCCCCAGATCCCGGGACAGCTCGAGCATCTTACCTAAGATGAGAGGCTCGAGCAGGTCAGGCTTCGTCTCCGGATATGCGGCCATAGCCAACTCCAGTACCGCACCCTAAACGCCACCGGCGATTCCTCGGGCGCTCGCTGTCGTTGAGCAAATCGGCGATGAGCGTCATCAGGTGGCTCGTAAGCATCCGCCATTTCGTCAAAAACTCCTCGCAATGTTTTCTTCTTCTCAGCCGTTATCGAACGGAAAAATCTGACCGACTCGTCATCCAGAAGAGTCGGCAGTACTTCCAAAGCCTCAGCGTCAGTCCACCTTGCAGAGCGTACCGCCGCCAAAATCTGCAGGCGAAAGCGCTCCAATCGCCCCCGATGGAGAATTCTTTGACCGTAGTAAGATGACGACTGCGACTCCTCGGCGCGCAGTCCTCGAGCGATGATTCATCCGGTGGCAGGTTCAAAATGGCGTCGCATCGCGGCGTGGTCAAGATGGCGGCTCCCCGTCGCGGAGAGCGCAAGATGGCGGCTTCCCGCCGTTCTTCCCCCGCCACGCCCAAGATGGCGTCCTCGTGCCGCGTGGCTGATGGCGTCGACGGCGAGGCGGCGGCCTGTGGACCACCCTCGGCTCTCCCAAACGCCGTCTTCGGCGTGACGAGGGCACACAACTGCGCCAATACATTCTGAGCGTCTCAAGCTGCTCCGCCATCTGTGCCCATCGGACATCCGCGTCCGTTGGTGCTGACGGGCCCGCCGACGCGGCAACATCTTGAACTCCTGCACTCGCTCCAGCCTGGGTCTCCTCCACCAACGCAGCTGGGTCCATCGCCGGAGGAAGACCGTCGTCGTCAGATGATGAAGCAGACGATGGCGTCGGAATATTCTTTTTTCTTAGTTGCTTCGACATGCCGTTACACTTCTGGCACCAGTGTAATAAAGGACTCGACACGGTATCTGGCTTGGTGTCCTTTATTCGGGTTCGTGTTCTCTTTCCCACACGGCTCTCTCCCAGAGACCCTCCGCTCCACGGCCGACGCTGCTGTCGCTGCTGTAGCCTTCTCCCGTCCCCATCGCAGCTCCGCTGCTGTTCTCTGCGTGCAGCCTCCCGGCTCTCCTTGACGCAGCCCACCGCTGCTGTCTCTCCTCCGAAGCAGCCCGCTGCTGTTCTTTCCGTGCAGCCTCCCCGGCTGCCCTTGCTGCGGTCTCACCGCTGCTCCCCGTTTCCCCGGGGTCGGTCACGCTGGCCGACGGTGCCGACCGTACTCTGTGTGTGTGGCGATCTCGCCACTCCTCCTGCCTTCGCCCTACGTGGCCTCACACTAGCCCAGTCTCCACTCACTCCCCTCCTCTTCCGGTTTCACCCCTTTAATACCTGAACCACTTACCCCCACGTGACGTAACTCCTCCCCCCCATGACGTCACATCCGTTTACGCCCGCATTACATATACTTAGATCATTCTTCAGTCGGCTCTGATAATGTAGCTGCATGACTCTGTGAACTGGCTCAGTGACAACAACACAGCCCAGCAGTCATGCGCCGGACCCACTGGTGTCATCGGGCTTCACCAAACAGGCTGCTTCTCAATGGCAATGGCGTGGGGAGGCCTAATATTTAGATTACCACCTTCATCAAAAGCCATAATCTCTACACTGCTGGATGAAGAACTCTCCACGCCGTCACCATCCCACATGGTCCTGTGATGCCACAATCTTCCTCGCTCCTGTATATGACCTGATACCACTTAATACTCTCAGCAAGGTTATCTCATTTGGCTGCTGTTCTGTCACCAGTCTCGTCCAGTGTCTATAATTTGTATTTGTTCTCTGATCCACGTGTTCCTGTGTCAGTGTTATTCCAAGCATAATCATTCACATCGTTGCGGATAATATAACTAGAAAATAGATGAGCAGATAATGTCTCCTTAATATGTTTCCACTTAAAACATTTTTTTTTCATCTAGTTTTATCTTTGTATTCTTCACACTGCAAATGATTGTGTCAAACTATAGGATCAATTTCTTAAAGAGGGTTTCTTACCTATAAAATGTAGCAGTTCACAAGCACTGATTGAAGCAAGTCTCACTTTATTGACGAGACACTATGTCAAACCAAGTTCAGCGTTTGCTTTAACTTAATCAGTGCTGTACTCCCAGAATGTCACGTGGCTTATGTGTTGTGTAAGACTTTGTTTAAGTAGAGAGACGGATATATGAAGCGTACTGTTTGCTTTTTGTCTAAGCTAAATGCATTTTAGCAGATTTTGATGTATATAATGTCCAAAAGATCTACCAAAAAAACAATCCTTAGTATGAATGACATGGCAATGCATGTTCCAAATACGTTAAGCCCAGAAAACTGTATGACAAAAGCCACTGATCCAGGTTGACCAAAAGGGACTATATTTGCAAACATGCTATCTCCTCAAATAACATAGTCTCATTGCTATCAGGCGTGAACATGAAATCAGCATGCGTGGATGTTAAGTGAATGTTTTATTGATGGAATGTGATATATAAATGGCGTAGGGAGGTCTTCATCCAGCAGTGGATTGATCGTGGCTGATAATGACGATATTGAAAGACGTAAGTGCGTATTTCGAATAAGTTATTGTTGGGGACTTTTTAACGGGTTACCGGACAGGAACCCTAATAAAGGGGCAGCTCTTTCACAGGGGCAGTGCCTCATTGTGGGGGGTACCTGCCATGGCTCCAGCATAATTTTTGCTGCCACTGGTCACAGGTAGGTTGGCAAAACATAGCTAGTTAAAAAAATGGTGTTTATGATAAATATATCCTGATATATTTTTCTGAATGACACCAGAGCTAAAACAATGCATACCTTCCAAGCCAGCTCAGAACAGATTATCCCTAACAGCTTGTGCAAAGCGTGACCATTTTTGAGTTTCAGACTTCACCAGAACGGTGGTAGACATCTTCTAGTGACCGTGTACGCTTATAGCAGCAGCAGCAACCCGCTCACCACAGAACAACAAAGCATGAGATACATCACGGCACCATGCTGACACCAGCAGTGCACTCTCAACAGAGGTGCTGGCATGAGGGATGCCCTGCTGTGTTCTGGCAATGACTTATCAGTCATGACTACAGGGTGCACAGCTGAGCTTCCTAGTGCAAGGGATCATTTGTGTAATTTCCCATTCGAAAATTAACACATTTCATCCCAATTATATATTTTAGTAACTGGAATTCTAATGTTCATTCCAACAAATGGTTAAGTTTTTGAATGGATTGTACTTCATGACTTTCACAGCATTGGCATAATTGTGCATAGCTCATATTACTCATGCTTACAACAGTTTGACAACCACCAATCTAAAGGAATATGAGCGACCGTATAACCCCATCTCCAAGACAGGCATGGCTAGCGATAGCTGTGCCCATTGGAGAGCATGCCCACATTACCTATTGAGAGCAGTGGAATAGGCTATGCTGGAAAGTTATTGCTGCATTGTAGATATATGTAACTGTTTTATTTCCCATGGGTGTGCAAGCGTGGTGCAGTCATACATTGTGCGTTTCACAATTAAGCGTGCATTTACCGCACCGACATTGCATCCTTGACCTACGCCACGTGGAGTAATGCTGCTGTGTGATGTGGCAGAGGCTCTTCAAGTCATGCATGTGCAGTAACAGCCGTATCTGATTTAAATGTCTACGATCAAGTCACTCTCAATGCACCCAATCTCATCGGATCTCAGACGTTTAACAGGCTTGAGCTGGTTAGTATTCTGGTGGGAGACTACCTGGAAATATGCCAGATGATGTAGACTTGGGTTGAAAGGTGATTAGGAGATAGCAGTACATCAATGGCAGTTAAATCCATCTGTGCAGAGCTTTAGGCATTACTTCTCTGTATGTATGGGTTATCTGCAGGTATTCTGGTGTCTTCCCAAATGCTAAACAGCCATTAACAGAATTGGCTAAACATCAAAATGCAGGACTTTTCTAAAAACGTCTTAATACTCAGCTTTCCCTAGATGTGCATGGATGACATTGTAGTTATTTGCTGCTAAACAAAACTGCCATCATTTTTATTATAATAACATTTTGGAGTTATGCAGTGGAAATAAAATGTCAACATTTTGGCTGATACTTCCTGCTCACAACCATATTCGAGTGCACACCATTGTCTCCAACCAGTCTTCAAATGCACGACACGTCTGGATGTGCTTTAATTCATTAACAACAAGTACATCTCCGTTTTTCAGCTCAGAAAAGGCATCATGTGTTTAAAGACATTCTCCGCCGAGTGCCAAGACATCACAACGCAGGCACCGCGGCGCACCCTCAAGGACGGGCACAGACGGCGTTATCGGAGGAACGCATACTCAACGAGTGAATGACACTAAATCTTGTTGACCACGCTTAGTAACTATTTGCTACTATAATGAGCCAAGAATGTGTGTGTCCCGCGTGTGACGTCACTCCACGTCGACCAGCCCCCCTTATTAATAATCATGAACAGGTGACGTCCTCCAAATGGACCCCCCCCCTCCATTAATAATAATTAGCGGGTGACGTCACTCCACATGGGGGGGCAAGGCGCCTCCTCCCCCTCCTCAGCGTTAACTTACAACCCTCACTCCAAAGGCAGAACCCTCACGTCACGCAATCTCGAACGCTATTGAGACATAGAAGTAAAAAGGGCGTCATTATGAACAAGGATTTATATCCTTTAAATGAAATAATTCTGTGTCACCGCGGCCGTACAAAATGCATACGAATTGATGGAATGAATATCACGTCGCGGTCTGCTTTTCGCTTGCAAGTTTCAGATTTACTGCAATACACCCGTCCTTTGACGGGCAAAAGGCTAGTTTATATTAATCACTTAACAACCATTGCTTAATATTAATTACTTAAGCATTGCTATGTAGCTTTATTTACGCAATTATCTCTGAGTTTTTAAACTAAACTTGTATTTACCAGGTAAAGCCCGCGGAGCTATTTCCTTTTTTTCAGAGTTGATCTAGCCACGCATCGTAGCAGCCACATAATCTAAATGCACGTTTCTAAATATGAAGGGCCATACCGTAGTACTCATAATTATCCACATGACCGCAGGGAGTACATACAATTTCTGTCAGGGTCAGGATCGAATCCATGCGCTCCTGCATACCAGCCAAGGAAAATATCACCACCACGTGATTGCGCTTTCATTTGAATTAAGCCACTCATGTAATATATATTTCAGTATGTTATGACACATGCAGATGTTACATGTAAATGTCCATTCAATGTGTATGCAAATACAATAAAACTTGATTAATCTGTGGTGATGTGGTGGACGGGTTTCGTCCATCCTAGAATCTGTGGCGTACTGTGGGAATAACTCATACAGTTCTCAAACCTATACTTTTTTGAGTTTCTAGCACAACTCCAAAAATCCGTGAAAATTTAACGGATGTTAGTCATGTTTAGTCACCTGGCGAAAAACAAAAAAATCCGTGTATATTTAATACATTTTAGGAGTTACTGAACAACAATTAATTACACATTGCAGCGTGAGTTCACAGCACGTGCTGCAGCCGGCGGGTGCTTGTAAGCCATGCAGCGAGACTGAAACGCGCTGAGTGCAAAACATGGGGTGGTTGCACTTGCTTTGAATGCAGCACGTTTCACACAGAGGCACTGAGACACCCACACTTACACTAAGACAAGAGACAGAGATACAGAGATGGAGAGAAATGACAGACACATACACAGACATGGACATATACAGAAACTGAACTTAATAATGGAAAGCGACAAATAACTATGTAAAGAAAATGTGTTCAACCAGTGGCATTCCTATCAAGACGTAAGATCTTAAGCAGAATATGGAGTCTTACATTGCAGGGATGGTATTTATCCTGCAGTGGATAGACCAATGTATCTCAGTGTCTTTGTGTATCTCAGTGTCTGCCTTAATAGTTATATCTCCTTAAATCTACCTTTGTGTCTCCGTGTCTCTATCTGTCTCTATTTGGCATATCCGTGTAAAAGTTCTGGAATTTAGGATTCACTCCAACGGGTTACAGGATTTGCCGCAACTACAAGGGTGGCGCAAATGATAGGATGGCGGATGTTTGGAGTGCATATTATTGTAGGTTCATTGTACATAAACGGTTTGCATTTGACAGCCATTTGGCATGCCAAAGTGAATCCTGCCAGAGAAACCCAACAGCTGATCTGCTGGTCGCATGGCTGTCCGGCAGCCTACACGTGCAACCTACACCATGCAGCACAGATTAAAGACAACTGTGGGCATGCAGTAGAGGTTGTGATTACAATTCGAATATAATACAGTTTAACAACGTCTGTTTCACAAAATGTAAATATATAGATGAAATTGTAATCCAGAGACATGTCAAGGTACATCCTAACTGGATACCTTGACCCTTGAAGAATTCATTCATTTGGGGATTGCACAAATTGTCGAAAGACCTTAATATGTTGTCAACATGAGCATAGTGCCTGCACTTACTGCATTGGGCTGTTGTGGTTGCAGAGCTAGGAGAGCCTGCCAGTGTCATCCCATCCACTGCCTAATGGAATGCATTATTAATTCCCTTGAGCCACGTACAATCCCACTCGTATTAGTTTGCCATGGCGCTGTGGGAAAACCAAGTTACTTTACTCAAGTGATTCTCAGCCTGAAGTTGGACTGTGACATCAAGACAAAGCAGCCACTCTTGTGCATAATGTATCCACTTTGGGTCACACATCCACTCTGCAGCAGTATTGAACCATCGCTCATTCGTGGGCCTGGTAGATTAGTCATCTGTGTGTGCCTTATGCAGGTCAATTACACATCAACTATGCCCGTATATATATGGACGTATTGGCGGTACACCGGTGCAGCTTAACACACCAGTCCTCATAAGAGTCTAAGGATTTCCCTGTTGCCGTTGAGTGAGTGCAGAATCTCCATCAGAAGTTGCCTTAGATTCAGCAGCTGCTTTCCCATTCGAACGTGTGATATGAGGAACAATTTTTTGATGCACCGTCCGCCAAAAAATGATTCCAGAAATGAATCGAGCAACTGACCGACTAAATCTAGAGCACGAGGAGTCATATCTGCCTTTGGAACACGAAGCTATTGGTCATCAGGCTGGGTGCTATACAGGAATAGACTTTGAAGCTTCACATTGAGCTGCTCATAACAATCGTCTTCTGATTGCTTCGATTTCATGAGAACTAATTTTGACCTACCCTGCAAGATTTTCTGATCGGGTTACCAATCGCGGGAAAATAATTATTGTGAAAATGTGTTTTTTTTNATACCATGCACCGGTGTATCGCAAATACCTTCGTATACTGATAAAAAATGTTGGCTAGTGCAACAAACCACACTCTAGTAACAGCAGAGAATGGCGCATGGAATATAACAAATACGCTAAGAATCGCCCATGTCTGTGTGGACTAAAGAAATGTGGAAGGCGCTGTGATGGAGATGAGTGCAGAGCCAGCAGCATCTGGGCAATGCAGCTAGAGAGCAGCAGTGCAGGAGGCGCCCCATGGCACTTTGCTTCACTCCCCAAGGTCCTGCATGCGCCCTCTGTCAGTGACGATGCCAGCTTCATCTCCTGTGCGGGCTTGCGCCATAGACACTCCTGTGATGAGACAGCAACGGGGAGTCTTAGTGTACCACATTTGTATGCACTATACGTTTGACTTGTCTTGATCATTATTTTCTTTTGCAATACAAACAGCACATTACAAGTATGGACATGCCAAATGTATATGGACATTTTATTTAATTGGAAAAGTGGTGTACTGCAAATATAAAACCTGCTAGAAATGCAAACTTTATTCTACACTTAAAATGTATTGCAGTCCAAAAACCAACCGTGTTGTATCTCTGACCCTGCTATTGAATGTTTTCAATTGGGAAAGTATGCCCTTGTGAAGAGGGAACCTATTCTCAGGTCATTCGCGTGACATTGACGTGTTGCTCATCAGCTGCAGTCGATCCACACGGACTACGAAGTGACGGGTCCTGTTCCTACAGGATGATTAAAAGGAGCACTCCCTCACATATCTCACACAGCAGGTCATCGTCGCTCGAGTCATTCAGCAATAAAAATGCAATGCATCTGGTGTCCAGTAAGAGTGTCAGTGTCTTCCTGCTTAAATGAGCATTTGGCATGACTAATTTTTCTTGGTGACCCTGAGACGTTTATAAATGCTAAATTACCATAGCATTACTCTTTGGTTCGTTCGGTAAGTCACGTAGAAAGAAAAAAATTAGATCACGACGTTTCCATTGCAACACAAGCAACCGTCATCAGGTTCAAACTCGGAGACAGACACAAATACAGAGCGACATACACAGAGAGAGAGACACAGAGACAACACAGAGAGAGAGACACGCAGATAGAGACACAGAAACAACGCCTCTGTGACGAGGTATTATATAGAGGTCGGCGGCATGGGGAGAGAGGGGGGGGCAGAGAAATTAGCATGTCAATGAGAGAAGGGGGGGATGGGATCTGTGGCAGGGGAGATAAATTGTAAGTTTGAGAAATCAAACCTAGTAAACTTAAAAATGTAATGCAATGCAACACAGAGTCGGCTAACACAACAGTTAACACTTTACCTGGTTGATCACGTTCTTCCAAAGATTGTTAAATTTGAAGTTAAGTTTGAGTTGTATGGAAATCCTCCCCGTAGAGGTGGTTCAATCTTCATTTGAAGCTTTCGTGACTGCAGGAATTACTCCATGGCATGTAGACAACCAATGATGTTTATTGATCATTTAAGAACAAAGCAAATTGCTCTTTCCAGAGAGCATCACGTACATTGTCATTGTATGGGTAATTACGTGAATCACAATTTACACCTAAAGCAGCCTCTTGCAAAACTTTTACTCAAATGATAAATGGCAATGTTTGCAGACGTTCATACAAGGGTGTGTTGGGTATGGTTTGCTACTCATTTGTTAACGTGGAGTCATTGGGACTTCTATTTTGTATTTGAACTTCAAATAAATGGTGAAGTGGGTAACCCTGTCTTGTAATATCATTGTCAATGTTTCAACTGCTTCTAAACCCCACTCAAAACCACAATTGCCACCACACAACCACCACCTACATCAACATCACCACATGTGTAAGATTCTGCTGATTTTTGAAATCCATTGGCAATTTGTATTTCATTGAAAGATGAAGCACATGCACACAACATCATGTCAATATAAAAAAATAAGTGTTGAGTAGATAAACTTTGAACCAACATTGTTTAGGTATAGGTTGTGGAAACCACAGTAGCTCTTATTGATTACACTTTTAGCATATTATTTTATAGTATACTAGCGGGAAGTACCAGCGTTGCCTGGTGGAAAATATATTTCAAACCTGTCTTCTCTTAAAAACATAACATATGCATACACAAAATCCTAAAAAGTTTTATTATGTAAAAGTATTTGTGTATGCATTTTATGTTTTTAAGAGAATACAATATAAACTATACTCTTTGGTTCTTTCGGTAAAGTCACGTAGATAGAAAAATAAATAATAAATCACGACGTTTCGGTCGCAACACAAGCAATCGTCATCAGGTGGAAAGATACAGCAGTTGAACTGCTGAACAAGAAAGGGCTGCTGCAACAAGAGGTTACATGTCGGTTTGAGGTGGGTCAGAGATGGAAAGGAGTCCCGTCGCCGCACACACGCACAACAGCTGCACTAAATATTCTTAGGTTTTTTCGGTAAAGTCACGTAGGTAAAAATAAAAATTAATAAAAGTAATATAAATAACACAAGCTTCCATCTTCAGGTGGAACCGTCACAGCCACGACAGCTGTATCAAGTAAATGAGAGATTAAAAGAGATACCACTCCGTATATATAATGGTTGAGGGGGGAAGGGCCCGGAAAGGCACACTTTTTAATAATTTGGTAAGGTGAGGCTGAAGACTAAGAATAGACTGCATAACAAAAGACTGAGCCTTTTTGTTATGGAGAGGTGCGGTTTGTGACTACGCCTAGCCTACATAACAAAAGTGTGAAAAAAGAAAACTAACCTGGTAAAACAAAACTGGCTGTCTATCAGTAACCTGTAATAGTTGTCTGTCAAATAAGATGGTCCAAATAAGTGTAGTTAAATCTTTATTTTTTACCTACGTGACTTTACCGAAAAAACCTAAGAATATGAATCCTTGCAGTCACGAAAGCTTCAAATCTAGCTGCACTAAAGTGAGAGATTGGTATGTTAATGTAAACGAGTATAATTGGAAATGAGCCCCGTCGTCGCACACGAGCACAGTCGCCGCACACACGCACAGTAGCTGCGTTATAGGGAGAGATTGGCATCTATATATATAAATCGTGAATCTGTCTGTCTGTCTGTGTGTCTGTGTGTCGCCGGACCATACGCAGTTTCATTGGACGAAATGTCAGGGATTTGCGACACACGATTGGTCCGGCGGTTGCCCCTGCATTGCGACACACGATTGGTCCGCCGGTTGCCCCTGGCAACGATTGGCGGCGGCCCCTGGCAACGGCTGGACGCCATTTTTAATTCCGTTAAAAATAGGCGCACGCATTAACACGCGACTCTGACGTTAATTCATCACAGTTTCACGTCCTCTTCAGTCCCCTCCACCCCAATGTGTTCTATTACTGTTATAGGCTCTAGATAATTAAATAATAGCGATTAGACACTATTATTGTAGCGCGGGGGGGGGGGGGGGAACGCCACCCGTACCCTGCCTCTGCCAGGTGGGAAATTTAGGCGAGGCCGGAGGCTCTGCACACTACTAGGCCTCGACACCCACCACGCGAGTCTGAGGTAAATTCATCAAAGTTTCACGTACTCTTCACTCCCCCCCCAACACAATGTGTGCAATTTATATTACTTTCAAACCCTACGCGCCAATAATCTATTATTTAAATGGTGACTGCACAAATAGTCATTAAGCTGGGTGAGCGTACTGACAGTCTATAATGTATACTGTAGCCTGCTTATTAAATTGCCTGAGTCTACTGGCAGTCTATTATGTAGACTGTAGCCTGCTTATTAAGCTCCGTGAGCGTACTGCCACTCTATCATGTACACTCTAGCCTGCTTATGAAGCTGAGTGGGTGTACTGGCAGTCTATAATGTAGACTGTAGCCTGGTTATTATAATCGATGCTTTAAATGTTCTTTGTACAAATAGTCATTAGGCTGGTTTAGCTACTGCCCGTCTATTATGTAGACTGCAGCCTGCTTATTCAGCTGGCTGCGTGTACTGACAGTCTACTGCAGCCTGGTTATGAAGTAAAGTTAGTCAATTTGTAACACGTACGCCGATTCCCACTCACGGCCACCACCGGTGACGATTATTTCAACCCGACCTGGGCCTCCCCTAGGTCGACTCAGCCTCACACGAGTAACTGGTGTGGCATATTAACATCGCCACTGGGGAGACAAAGGCGGCCGGGCGTGGTGGTTCCAAGTCCGGGCGAAGCCGGTCATGTGTATGTGTGTATGTGTTTATGTGTATGTCTGTGTGTCTGTATGTATGTGTGTATGTATGTGTGTATGTGTTTGTGTGTATGTATGTGTGTGTATGTATGTGTGTGTATGTTTTCTGTGTATGTATGTGTGTGTATGTATGTGTGTTATGTGTGTGTCTGTGTGTCTGCATGTANGTGTGTGTATTGTGTATGTGTTGTGTGTATGTATGTGTGTGTTTGTGTGTATGTCTATGTCTGTGTGTATGTATGTGTGTGTATGTGGTTGTGTGTATGTGTGTGTATGTATGTGTGTGTATGTGTTTGTATGTGTTTGTGTGTTTACGCTCGCATTACACAAATGTGTTGCAGGTCTAACGCGTTCCTCGCGCAGTATTGCCGCTTTATTATTTCAGTCGTTTACTGCCGTACGCACCCTGAAAGTCGTGTGTGTCTGCAGCAAGCGCGTGTATGTGTACCTATGGACGCGCGCGTGTGTTGTGTAGGGGAACGGTAGTGTAGTGGTTAGCGTGCTGTCTGTGTGTGTGTGTCTGTGTGTGTGTCTGTGTGTGTGCGTGTGTGGTGTGTGGGAGCGGTAGTGTAGTGGTTAGCGTGCTGTCTGTGTGTCTGTGTGTGTGTGTCTGTGTGTGTGTGTCTGTGTGTGTCTGTGTGTGTCTGTGCGTGTGTGGTGTGTGAGGAGCGGTGGGTGTAGTGGTTAACGCTACGCTGCGCTACGAACCCGGCGAACCGAGTTCGATTCCCGCTCACGGCCACCACCGGTGACGATTATTGAACCTCCCTAGGTCGACTCAGCCTCAAACGAGTAACTGGTGTGGCGTATTAACATCGCCACTGGGGAGACAAAGGCGGCCGGGCGTGGTGGATCCAAGTCCCGGGCGAAGCCGGGTCATGTGTATGTGTGTATGTGTTTATGTGTATGTCTGTGTGTCTGTATGTATGTGTGTATGTATGTGTGTATGTGTTTGTGTGTATGTGTGTGTATGTATGTGGGTTTTTTNGTATGTGTTTATGTGTATGTCTGTGTGTCTGTATGTATGTGTGTATGTACGTGTGTGTATGTGTTTGTGTGTATGTATGTGTGTGTATGTATTTGTGTGTATGTGTTTCTGTGTATGTATGTGTGTGTATGTATGTGTGTTATGTGTGTGTCTGTGTGTCTGTGTATGTGTGTGTGTATGTGTTTGTGTGTATGTATGTGTGTTTGTGTGTATGTGTATGTCTGTGTGTATGTATGTGTGTGTATGTGTGTGTATGTGTTTGTGTGTATGTGTGTGTATGTATGTGTGTGTATGTGTTTGTACGTGTTTGTGTGTTTACGCGCGCATTACACTGTGTTGCAGGTCTAACGCGTTCCTCGCGCAGTATTGCCGCTTTATTATTTCAGTCGTTTACTGCCGTACGCACCCTGAAAGTCGTGTGTGTCTGCAGCAAGCGCGTGTATGTGTACCTATGGACGCGCGCAAGTGTGTTGTGTAGGGGAACGGTAGTGTAGTGGTTAGCGTGCTGTCTGTGTGTCTGTGTGTGTGTGTGTGTGTGTCTGTGTGTGTGCGTGTGTGGTGTGTGGGAGCGGTAGTGTAGTGGTTAGCGTGCTGTCTGTGTGTCTGTGTGTGTGTCTGTCTGTGTGTGTCTGCGTGTGTCTGTGTGTGTGTCTGTGTGTGTGTCTGTGCGTGTGTGGTGTGTGAGGAGCGGTGGGTGTAGTGGTTAACGCTACGCTGCGCTACGAACCCGGCGAACCGAGTTCGATTCCCGCTCACGGCCACCACCGGTGACGATTATTTGAACCTCCCCTAGGTCGACTCAGCCTCAAACGAGTAACTGGTGTGGCGTATTAACATCGCCACTGGGGAGACAAAGGCGGCCGGGCGTGGTGGATCCAAGTCCCGGGCGAAGCCGGGTCATGTGTATGTGTGTATGTGTTTATGTGTATGTCTGTGTGTCTGTATGTATGTGTGTATGTATGTGTGTGTATGTGTTTGTGTGTATGTATGTGTGTGTGTATGTATGTGGGTTTTTTTGTGTTTATGTGTATGTCTGTGTGTCTGTATGTATGTGTGTATGTACGTGTGTATGTGTTTGTGTGTATGTATGTGTGTGTATGTATTTGTGTGTATGTGTTTCTGTGTATGTATGTGTGTATGTATGTGTGTTATGTGTGTGTCTGCATGTATGTGTGTGTGTATTGTGTATGTGTTTGTGTGTATGTATGTGTGTTTGTGTGTGTTTGTGTGTATGTGTATGTCTCTGTGTATGTATATGTGTGTGTATGTGTGTGTATGTGTTTGTGTGTATGTGTGTGTATGTATGTGTGTGTATGTGTTAGTGTGTTTACGCGCGCATTACACAAATGTGTTGCAGGTCTAAGGCGTTCCTCGCGCAGCATTGCCGCTTTATTATTTCAGTTGTTTACTGGCGTACGCACCCTGAAAGTCGTGTGTGTCTGCAGCAAGCGCGTGTATGTGTAGCTATGGACGCGCGCGCGTGTGTTGTGTAGGGGGAACGGTAGTGTAGTGGTTAGCGTGCTGTCTGTGTCTGTGTGTGTGTGTCTGTGTGTGTGTGTCTGTGTATGTCTGTGTGTGTATGTCTGTGTGTGTGCGTGTGTGGTGTGTGGGGAGCGGTAGTGTAGTGGTTAGCGTGCTGTCTGTGTGTCTGTGTGTGTGTCTGTCTGTGTGTGTCTGCGTGTGTCTGTGTGTGTGTCTGTGTGTGTGTCTGTGCGTGTGTGGTGTGTGAGGAGCGGTGGGTGTAGTGGTTAACGCTACGCTGCGCTACGAACCCGGCGAACCGAGTTCCATTCCCGCTCACGGCCACCACCGGTGACGATTATTTTAACCTCCCCTAGGTCGACTCAGCCTCAAACGAGTAACTGCTGTGGTGTGTGAACATCGCCACTGGGAGACAAAGGCGGCCGGGCGGTGTGAATCCAAGACCCGGGCGAAGCCGGGTAGTACAGCTAGTGTCAATGTAAACGAGTTTAATGGGAAGATAGCATGTCTGTGTCAGAGGACCGGGCATAGCGCCACCTCGTGGGCAACACAAGCGGCGGCGTTGGCTGCTGCAGTGAGAGGCCAGCGTATCAACGCAAGATAACCACCGAAACGATGGCCGCGTGCCAGTGAGACGTACAGCCTATTAAACAGCGAGACGTACCGTTACATCGAGGCAAAAGGAGCAGCGGTGGCTTTGTTAGTGAGACCTTGGTTATTGACGTTTCAGAGATCAGTGTCCAGGGTGTAGTCTCCCTCTGAAAGAGTTGTAATGTTTTTTAATACCATCGTCAACTTTGGGTTTTTTCGGTAAAGTCACGTAGAAAGAAAATAAATTAAATAATAGAATATGACGTTTCAATTGCAACACAAGCAACCGTCATCAGGTAGATCTAAATTTGAGAGAGAGACAAAACACAGACAAGGAGACACACAGACAAACACATAAGCAGAGAGAGAGCAACACAGAGACACACAGAGACACACCATAGACACACAGAGAACCAATGTTTCTGTGTCGAGGCCTTAAATATAGAGAGGGGGGGCAGAGAGAGAGGTGGGTCTGCTGGAGCAGCTGCTGGAGCAGAGAAATTAGCATGTCAATGAAAGACCCAACAAGACTGGTACATTCTAGAAAGAGTTGTGCGGAAATCCACCCCGAAGCGACCGAGGGAGAGAAAGAGCGAATGGACCTATGAGAGCCTGGTAAATTTTAGAGAGAGAAATCAGCCGTTTGAGGAAACAAACTTACCAATTTTTTTGGAAATGTAATGCAATACAACACAGAGAGTCGGCTAACACAGTTAATGCATATCCTGGTTGATTACGATCTCCAAAGATTGTTAAATTTGAAATTAAGTGTGAAATTTGACAGAGACACAGAGAGAAAAACAAACTTACATCCTCAGACACACAAAGAGAGAGAACAAACTTACATCCTCCCCGTAGAGGTGGTTCAAACTTGATTTAAAGCTTTTGTGACTGCAGGAATTACTCTGCACCCCCTCTCTCTATATTTAAGGCCTCGATACAGAGGCATTCAGTCTCTGTGTGTCTATGTGGTGTCTCTATCTGTGTCTGTGTTGTCTCTCTCTCTCTGCTTGTGTGTCTGTCTGCGTGTCTCCGTGTCTGTGTTTTGTCCCTCTCTCAAATTTAGTTCTTCCTGATGACGGTTGCTTGTGTTGTAATTGAAACGTCGTATTCTATTTATTTATTTATTTTATTTCTACGTGACTTTACCAAAAGAACCAAAGAGTAACTCCTGCAGTCACGAAAGCTTCAAATCAAGATTAGACCTTAGTATGTTAATGTAAATACATTTAACAAGTTGATGTAATTCAGAGAGTCGGAAATAACTGCTAAACAACGGCAGGAAGGATGAAAACATCACAGAAAGTTATGACTTTACCTGGTTCATAACATCCTTCCAATGATTGCTCAGTTTGTACCCATCTTCTCGGTTTAAATTGTGTCTGTGTTTATATATCTGGATGGCTTCATGGACAAATCTTTGATGGTAGCCCGATGGTTTGCAGAGTACCTTGGTCTCGGAAAAAAAAATATCGTGTGAACCCACCGCGTTAAAACAGTGATCAGCCATGGCAGAGATATTGGTTCTGCCGTGTTTCAAATCTGCCTTGTGTTTGCGAACACGGTCCGAGATATGTCAATCTCTCCCTTAAACGCAGTTGTTGTGCGTGCGTACAGCGACGTTGCTCGTGTTCGATGACGGGGCTCATTTCTCATTATACTCGTTTACATTAGCACCTGCTGTGCGTGTGTGCAGCGACAGTGATCGTGTGCAACGACGGGGCTCATTTTCCATTATACTCGTTTACATTAACATACCAATCTCTCCCTTTAACACAGCTGCTGTGCGTGCGTGCGGCGACGGGACTCTTTTCCAACTCTGACACCCACCTCAAACCTATATATAACCTCTTGTTGCAGCAGCCCTTTCTTGTTTGCACGTTCTAATGTAGAGGTGTAATTGTGTATGAGCACGGATGGCTAACAAACACAAGGGGCGTGGTTAGGGCCGTACACAGAGGAGTGCTCACACCGACGTCCGCACCTGCATCCCCACGGGCCCCTCCCGGGGGCCGAGTGCTATAAAAGGTGATGAGCCGGAGGGCTCGAGGTCGAGTATTAGCTTAAACCAGCGAAGACTGAAGACCAGCTAGAATAGGCCCGGAGCTCCCCTGGCTCGCTGTCCTTGTCAGGGCCGACCAGGGCAAGCCGGTGGCGTGGCCCCGAGAGCCCAGACTGACGTTCTTATAAGAGCCGGTCTGGAGACTCAGGGTGCCGGGATCCCAGCTTGACCAGGGCTGGGATAGGTAGCCTCCCTAGCTCCGTAGTGGAGGACTCGGGCGTAGGTTAGCGGGGTTAGATGTTGTGTCTCCCTGTAGACGAGTGAAGGGGACGATACCCTTTAAGTACTGTGTGTACCCGTTACTGTGCACAAGTTGGTGTTAATAAATAAGTGTGCCTCCGACCCCGTCGTCAAAGCCTCCTGAATACTTACTACATATTTTCCACCTGATGACGATTGCTTGTGTTGCAATTGAAACGTCATGATTTATTCTTTATTTTTCTACCTGCGTAACTTTACCGAAAGAAACAAAGCATATAGATTCCTGCAGTCACGAAAGCTTCAAATCAATATAAACTCTAATACCAAATACACAATGCAACTGTGAACCCAAACAATGGACCACATAATAAACCAGTGTGGTCTCCGTCTCTTCAATGGAGGAATAACAGGACTGCATGAGCTGTATCCTTAAGCCCTTGTTGCTAGCAGATCTCAATATTGATATTTAGCTCCCCAAACGTGCCATACGCAAGAAGAAGACAAACAGAGATAACTGCATTTATTGTAGTTAATATTTAATTAGTGCCTTTAGCAAGGCACTTCACAAGACACAGACGGCATATAATTGGGAAAAGGAAAATGGAGGAGAAGGGAGGTAGGGCAGGTAATGGCCGAGGCGAAAGAACTATGCTGCGCAGGTGGTGCCGCAAACAACCATTGGTAGCTAGATCGCCAAGAAGACACTCGGCAGGCATGGAGGCAGGCAGGAGACTTAGGGATTCGGCAATGAGATGTGGAACGGCGAGAAAGCCGCGCTGCATGAGCATCACCACGAACAGCTGCTGGCAGTCAGGCTGCTGAAATGGTGCCTGGCAGGAGCGAGTGCAGGCAGGAGACCCGGGAAGGAAGCAATGTGCAGGCCGCACAGGGCGGCGAAGTGTGGGCGCGGCTCAGCAAGCACCTGCCGACAGCTGAACTGCCCCCAGCAGGCATGGGTCAAGCAGCACTCGTGGGAGGGGATCGGCACCCCCAACCAAAGCAAGAGCCTCTCCAAAGTAATGAAACACAAAATAGGGCCTCTCCAAAATAATCAAACTGTTACCTTTTTCTGACCCCACCCCCTATCAAAGAGCCTCTTTGTAAACAATATTCATGGTCTTGCCTGCTGGTGCGAAGTAATGTGTAGTGGCGTAACGCGTGGGATTAGCAAAGAGAGGGTGCAACTGAGGTCGCGCAGAGGTAAGCGGGGAGAAGCAGTGATTGAGCGGGTGCATTTGGGGATGAACAGGTGCAAGCATCGAGACATGGCTTAGGCGCCAGAGAGGCGGCAGCAATTAGGGGGAGAATTATTAATTAAGCAGGTGCATTTGGGGACGGACAGGTGCGAGCATTGGAACATGGGGTAGACGACGGAGAGGCGGGAGATGGAGGCAATAAGAGAGAGCGTATGCTGTAGGTGCCGTAGAGGCGCCAGCTTAATGGGGGGTAATTGAGGACCCCTAATGAGGAGGGATGTATAAGGGAGTATGTGGAGCAACACGGGTTGTTGTTGGTTGGAGCTCAAGGGATGAAGAACACGAGTCGGGGAAAAGACGCCTGGGAACTCACTCTCCTCACCTCATTCTCCCAGCAGTGTTGGCCAATCCCCTGCTGAGGGCAGAGACGAGGATGAAGGTGTGAGGGAAGCAGAACAGACTAGTGGAGTATAGAGTGAGAGGTTAGCGGAGTACAGAGTGAGATGGTAGCGGAGCGGGGAGTTCGGAACAAGGGTGTGTTATGTTAGTGTAAGTGAGGAGTATCCACACTGGATACAAGGTAAAAAAGTGACACAGGAGAAAAGCTAAGAGTGTCCATGTGAGTACTTCACTACAAATGTCAATGTTTTTCATTGCCTACACGAGAGCATTCAACATGAAGCTGGCCATGAGAAAAGCACGGAGTTGCCAAAATAAGTCCCACTGCTTTTAAAGATTGTCCTTGCGCCTTGTTAATGGACATCGCAAAGCTGAGCTGGATGGGGAATTAAAGCATCTTAAATTCAAAGACTGTGTAATTTGGGATAATAGATACGTGAGGGAGAAAGACGTCTTCACCTTTAGAATTGCCTGTAATTATTGTAGCTTTGATAACATGTCAATGTAATTCTTTCACATTTAACCTTGTGCCATTGCATAGTCTAGGTGGGTCCAAGTTTCTCAATAGACAGGTTCCCCAATTATTAGTAGCAAGTTATGTGGTGGAACACTCGGGAGCTGCAGAGAATTCAAGAATTCAACTGGATAGTGAGCAATTTGATCATAGTCCAACACTGTGTCAATAGATTTGTAGGACTTGTCCAACCAACAACAATACTTTCTGCAACAACATGGAATTTATTCTGTCAATAGCATCATTTTTTGGAGCTAAAATGGCCTCTCCCGTAGTCAGGTAACATCTTGAAAGTGTTGTTGCATGTCTGGGTACACTTTTTTTTATCCAGTTCCTCTCTGAAGTGGAAAGGATGCCTTTAGACATGGTGACAAGTCCATATGTGCCGTCAGCAAAAATACTGCCATTTCCAATATCAAGAAGAGCTTCAGCAAAGTTTATTGCCTCTTGGTCTCCATGGAGAAATACATGCATGTTTGTAGTTAGCTTCAGTTTCATCACGTGCCTCCAGAGGTATGATGACTTGATGCAGGCCTTTAACTCATCAGCTTTGGTTCCTCGATATACCACAGGTAAGGTTAGTCGAAAGTCACCAGCCATGAGAAAAGTTAAAGTTACAACACCCATAATCCAGGAATTGTCGCAGAGGTTGTGTTGACAGCCTCAAATGCTCCCTTGTGGGACATAGTGCATTCATCCCACACTATTAATTAACAATTAACCAGGACTTGTGCAAGGGCAGTCCCCTTTAAAATATTGAAAACAGGGTATTCGTATCGTGAGCTCCAATGGAAGCTTGAATTGTGGAATGGGCAGTTCTTCCTCCAGTAAGCAGAGTTGCCACAATCCCTGATGATGTCACAGCCAGAGCAATTTTCTCCCTCTGGCGAACCTTAGCCAGGAGCAGGTTAAGAACAAAGGTCTTCCAGTACCACCAGATGCATCAAGGAAAAATATGCCTCCATTTTTAGACTCAATGCCTTCCAAGATTTTCGTGTAGGCTTCTCTTTGTGCATCCATCAGCTTTGGTTAATTTTCCTCAATAAAGTTAAGAAGCTCTAAACCATCATAGGATATTTCACATAGGATCTCTTGGGCAAGGGCATGCAGGTTGTCCCTGGAGGGTGTTGGTAGTCCGATAGACTTGAGGTCTTTTCCACTAATGGAGTGAAGTTTGTCTTCAAGGAGGATGAGGGCCTGTTTAAAGATGACATCAGAAAAGTTCACCTCGAGGTTGGGATTTTCTCTTTGAGCTATGTGGAGGATGTCCTCACTCATGCCTTCCTTGTGCAATGACTCTCGGACAACTTCTTGTCTTCGTTCTTTATTTATTAGGGCGCGTCGCGCAGATAACGTACTCTCATATCCTACAGTACTTAGCTATGACTAGCATACAGTACTTGAGCTAGAATAACAACAGATACTTGGGCTATGACAGCACCCAAGCAACGACCGCATGAAGACAGTGACGACACAGAGACAGCGACGGCCCAAAGACGACGGTGGCATGGAGACAGTCCATCCCGATCCCAGGGCCGCCTCGAGCTCTCTCAGCCTCCGCCTTATATTCCCCCGGTCTGGCCACGCCCTCTTTCCCAAACTGTCTCAGCCAATCCCCCCATGGTTGCCTCCTGTAATTATCCCCCATGACCACTTGGCCACACTGTCCCTATCCCCTCATTGTCTCCACCCATGCACTCTCTCTCTTTCTGCACTGTCCCTACACTTGTATTTTGGGGTTAGATGGGCTGCAAACTTGAAGAATTATGCAGAAGAGCAATCTCAGTTGAGAAGGGGACTGCCTATCAGAAGCGTCTGTCATAGCTTTATCAAGATGCTGATCATCCTCAAGAATTCCACGAATATTGGAAGCTTCCCTGTATGGCTGACAGACAACTCCTTCCACTGTTCTTAGGTCTTGGAATGATGTTAGCCCCTTGACAACATGTAGAAGCATTCGCAGAAAGTAGCACTCCTGATTGTTGGGATGAACTGTGTACTCTTCCTAAGGAATCAGATTCACTGTCACCAGCACGTCACTTCCATTTTAGCAGTCCATGTATAATAGGAGGGAACTTTATGATACAGCAGGTTGGCAGCAAATGGGTCATTTTTGCACGGAAAAAAAACGCCATGAGGGTTGTATCTTGTGGAGCCAGGGCCTGTTCTTGGGCATTTCCTTCAGGGAAGTAGATGCATTGACCATTTAGAGGTGAACTGCCAAACGGACCACTGTGGGGAACGCTCATGGATTGGGAAGCCAAGAATTCTCCAAATGGCCTCATTGCTGCTGATATATCTTCCTTTGACAAAAAGTTTAATTCATCCACACTTTCCCCTCTTTTTGTAAGGCAAACACAGCCATGTCCGACCCTTTGTTGATGTGTTTGCAAACATATTTTATGGCTTTCACAAAATAGCAGAATTCCACATTAATGTGGGCCTCAAAGAACTTGCACAGAAGAGGGCAGTAGGCAACGATCCACTGGTTGTCAACCTTCATTTCAGAGTTAGTGCCAGGTCTGAGCATTGTTTCAAATCCACAATCTTCAGTTTTTCTGCGATGATATAGAGGATAGCCATCATACCCTGCCTGAGTTTCTTTCAAGAAGTTTATTGGATACTCCTTGGTGCACTTGTGGTCTTGTATACATGGCGAATTGGGATTGAGCTCCCCACATGGGCCATGGACCATTTGCTTGCAGACCACATCAGGTAGGGCAGGGTCTATCTTGGAGTTGGGTAGCTCAGCACTGATAAATGTGTCAATGTTACTTGCATGAATGTTTTCCCTCAACCATAGCAATATGTGGTCATTAGTCACCTATGTGACTTTACCGAAAAAAACCTAAGAGTATGAATCCTTGCAGTCACAAAAGCTTCAAATCTAGAATTAGATGCACTCTGATCAGGATTTTCTTTGGTCTGTGCTGCAGCAGTGTATGTGCATTCTCTGCCTTGTCTCCATGCACGCTCTTCAGGATTTACCTCAGCTTGGGCTGCTGCAGTGGCTGTGCAGTCTGTAGCTTGTCTTTTATGCACGCTGCTCTTCAGTTCCCTGAGCCTGTGCTGCAGATGTGCCTTCGTTGTTTCAGACAGTCCCTGCTCCTAAAATGTTTGTTTTGCGTGCCACAGCACCACTCTCTTTGTGTGTATTTTTGTCTTGGAGAAGCTTTTTTTTGTCATTTTTGCCGCTAAGGAGAACCTCCTCCCATCACCACTCAGCAAGCTTGTTTGTGTAACTGCCCTGGCCTATCCCTCTCCTCCCGTGATCTTTATTTCCTAGGGTTCTTCAGAGGAGCATTCATGCATCTGTAATTATGACCAGATGCACACAAATCAACCCCAATTCACATCACCTCACTGCTCAACCCCTGTACATTGTCCACCCTAATCGCAATAATGATAACACCAGCTTATCATATACAATACACATTCAATGTCTCACATCTGAAAGATTTAACATTGAACAAAACTATCTTACCTATAAATATTCTAGTGTATTTTCTAAATATGCATTCTGGTCAGCAATATTTTATAATCCAATGATATTATAAGAGAAATTTGGCAAGTAATTTTAATTACCATAAATATATAAAGCAACTATTCTTATTACATCTGAATCAAAACAATCTCTACCAAAAAAACAATTATGATTGTGCTCGCTCCATCAGTTCAATGTTAAATTAATAGCTGCAGGACGGTCATTTGGAAAGGGTTTATTTTCCCGAAAATAGAAAACACTACATTTAATCAACTATTAAAAAAATACTCCTATTTTTTACCACGATAACAATCAAATCACCTTCTCAGCACTATATTTAAAAAAATATTATGAACTTAGCAAACCAAATTTTGATTTAAAGCTTTCGTGACTGCAGGGATTCATCTTCTTGTTTCTTTCGGTAAAGTCACGTAGAAGGGAAATAATAAAATAATAAAAATAAAACATAATAAAATAATTCTCACGACATTTCGGCCACAACGCAAGCAGCCGTCCTCAGGTGAAGAAGAGGTCTGTCGGAAAGACAGCATCTGAATGAAACACCACCAGGCTTGGAGCGTATATTTAAGCTGGTTGGAGGGGGAAGAGCGCCTTGACAAAATAATTTGCATATCAAGAGTAATTTAGCATATTTATGGGATATGCGGATATGGGATTAGTCATTACTTGTGGAATACGTATAGCATTAATAGAGTACAATCATGAGCGTTTTGCCGGCCTATTTTTTTCAACCTTGCCGCGCAAAAATGGCAAAATAAATCAAATAAAACTCAAAAGAAATAAACTTATCATACCTGTAATAATGACCAGAGGCACACCAATCAAGCCCAATTCACATCACCGCACTGCTCAACCCCTGTACTGACGAGATTGAGTGCAAGTGTTAATATTCTAGAACCATGACCAAATCAATTTATGTATTAAATTACAAAAATCGTGTTTAAATATCAAACTGTTAACTCTGAATATATTTACTATCATTAAACAATCTGCTGATAAGTAACATTTCTTAATCCCTATCAGGTAATATTAAAATAACAATAATACTAACTATTAAACGGTAGTGTTTATCTATGTTTTAACGGAGCTGCAAATTCCTGTCTTACCTGTGCAATGTCCACACGAATCTAAATCAGTGTCCTGTACCCCGAATTGATTATTCCACTGGTGGGCGTGGCCTACTGTGCACTCACGTGACTCTATGTGTCCAATTCATTGTCATTATTACTTTCATTCACAATTATACTTGTGGTTCATTAACATTGAGCCCATAACGGCTAAATTTGCGTTACGTGTCAGCGTTTCCACTGACACGTAATAGTAATAAATTGCTAATAATACTACTTTACATTTGACGGATGGGAAAAAAATAGCGATATTTCGTCCGGGGCTTATTGTGTCGCATTGTGTAGTTTTTTGAAACGTAAACCCAGCAGTTTGTCAGTTAACAGTCCACACACACACACAGACACGCAGACAGACAAAACAATGTCATTTATAGGTAATATTTATTTACTATTATATATCTACAAATATATTCAATACATATTTCAACATGAAAATATATATAATAACAATTAAGATGGTAAGGCATCAACATTCCGGGGTTCTGTTATTGAAAGTCTGCGTTGAGTAGAATTCGTGAATCTAGATACTTTGTGTTTATTGGGGGGGGGGGGGACCTTAGCTTCCAGTGTCCGACTGAACATACCTGAGAAAAGGAAAATGTTTGATAACACGTGTTCTGCCCCATGGCAGGCATGGGGGTGTTGATTACACAGGAATTTCCTGATATGGTGTTGAGTTTGTTTGCGTGACCAGGAAGTTACAATTTAAGGTTCTCTAAGCCATGAGGCAAGGTGTCAGCCATTACACAGAGTACAAAATGGAGGCACAAATAGCGTATCAGTGAAGACAAGTGCATCTGTTAATTGTGGGATTTTAAGAAGCATTGTCTATAAGTTCGTTTACGTTCTTTATAATAATGGGAATGATGTTATAATGTTAGGATTGCCGTTATAATGCTGTAAATGCCTTTATAATACTGTTGAATTGTTACAATAAATATGAGGCCTAGTTAACAACGAAGCCTGCCACTTGCATTATTGTGAATGTTACTTGTAGTTGGATAAAGTTGAGCTAGACTTGTACCCATGTAACTTTAATGCGATCTTGAGAGCAAGGATGAAGAAGTATCTCATCCACAATTCAGTGTTATGTGCAGCGCTATACATTTAGGCTGCAGTATGGTGATTACACGATGTGACCTTATTTAACACAGTAGCTTATTCTATATTCAGTGCTAATGTAGGTGCCTGGTCCATCCAAGACCTGTTATTGAGTTTCATGTTATCTAAGACAATATTATGATGCTCCTTGTGTTCATTCATTGTATTGCTATTCCAAGTATTAACCGATGCTGTATTTTGTGCTGTTTTTCATCACTTTTACCTCATTCAAATTATTACATACATCAGAGTGGGATGTTCACCCTGGCTCTGAGAGTTTATTGAATGCGAGGTTAACTACTTGGATAGTGTGCAATACAGTGCACAGCGAGCCCGAGACAACACAAATCCTCTACTGCACACATAAATTACATCCATATAATTAATTAGTTTTGTACAATGATATATATATATAGGTAACACAAACCAACTAAATAAAATAAGACATCAATGCATACTGTGAAGTGGTGATGGTGTTGTTAGAGAGCAATTCTAACCAACAAATTTCACTTCCTCCACTTGACGCGTTGACCCCATGATAGAAATAATAAAAACAATGCTCCTGGATTGCGCAAGTACCTCTCTCCCATGATACAAAGTTGCCAAATCGTGAAAAAGGCACAATAGTTGAACTGGTATACAACATAAAAAGCGAATAATCCAAATTTTCCCGAAAGAAATCTGCTAATTAAGAGGTTTTACTGTATATATAAAAAACCCAATATAATATATAAATGAAGCTGGCCTTATTGGCTAATGTGGCAATGTACTGTCGTGGTGTATGCTCCCATATCTGATCTGACCGTGGATCTGCAATTTTTGAATATCATGGTCCGATTGTCATGTATAATGTTGGTGGCAAATGTTATCCAGAACAAACATTTACATAAAACATGAAAAGTGATGCAGCAAATTGATGCAATCACCCTCCAGCACAAACCTTTGTATTCGTACCAGACATTTTGCTAGCCAGCTCCCTTGCCATACACATTTCCGGCCATACATTTGCTGAATCCATATGGCATGTGCTCGTTTCTATGGCCTGCACCGAGATAGTGTTGTGAAGCGTGGCAGTCAAAGCGGTGTAGTTGGGCTTCCTAATCAGATAGTGAAGAAATGTCAATACTATTTCACCAAGTCGATCAATACAAAGCTGTGCCATAGAAACTACAGGGCACTGGTGGTAGACTGGGGAATGATGCACACTAACAATGCACTTCACACAATAAGTATTAACATGTGCATACATATGTAGGACTTGAAATCACGCGCCACACGTTCTGTTGCTATGTATATAGTACAGTGTAGACTCGTGTGATGTAAGAGAATAAAGTTTAGATGGAAGCATATTATATTTTTTGCGACGTAGAATTGTAATGTATTACTTACTGTTAGTAACTCAGCTTATTGTAGAGTATGTTTAGTATACTTATGATACTATGTAGTTTATACTTTAGTTGTTTACGTGGTGGTTTTAGTTACTGCAGCTACATACTATTAACACTCCTTCCCTTTATTAATGCTACCCTATCCCCTCCCTTTGATGCTGCTAATCCTGCATAATGCACGGGCATAAGTAGTACTAATCACATACCTGCATTTCCCATAAGTATGCTAAATTCCTCTTGATATGCAACCCAGCTTAAATATACGCTCCAAGCATGGTGCTGTTTCATTCAGACGCTGTCTCCCCGACCAACCTGGTCTTCACCTGAGGACGGCTGCTTGCGTTGTGGCCGAAACGTCGTGAGAATAATTTTATTGGTTTATTTTATTATTTATTATTTCCATTCTACGTGACTTTACCGAAAGAACCAAGAAGATGAATCATGCAGTCACGAAAGCTTTAAATCGAAATCCACCACTACGGGTGGGATTCCACAAAACTTTAAGATCTTTCAACAAACTCCGGGATAAGAAGGCTCAACTAATCGAGTCTCTCCCCTTTCTGAAGAGATGCCACGACTCTAAGGTAATACCAATCGCATTTACACTAACATCTGCTGCTGTAACTTCTTCTAATGCTAAACGAATTCTGCCTAGAACTAGCCTAGCTCTTATCTCAGAGAAAATTAGACTTACGTGCACCGATCTAGATCAGTTAGACAAGACGCTCTACAAATCACACTTATCTTTGACTGCAACAATGCCCACATCGGATTGGGAACATGTAGACAAATTGACTGCCTCTTCAGCTGCCGCTATATCGACAAAATGTAAGGACAACTTGATTGCCAAATTCAACCACCTCTCAAACAAGAGACCGGACCCACACATTGAAAAGCTAGACGTTAACAAAGTCGTAATTAACCGCAGTAACAGTTCTATTTCTGAAGGTCTGAAATCCGTTTTAGCTAAAGGACTACACTTTGCAGTCACACCTAGACACGTAGCAGTTAATGATATAATTGCTCGAAGAGATGTGGCTCTCAAGGGCCCGAGTCACATCGCTGCAGACGTAGCAAGATCTGAAATCTCTGCAACCCTCAAAAACGCTAACATGCCAGCTAGCAACATCAGCAAAGATGAGCGTTTTGAATTAGCTCAATTAAAAAGAGGGATGACATTGTCATCCTCTCAGCCGACAAAGGCAATGCCACTGTCATCATGGAGAAATAGAATACAACAACAAAATTCAAGAACTACTCAACGATGGCAGCTATACAAAAATGAAAAGAGACCCACCAACAGCCTCGTCACTAAAACCAACAAAATCATTTCTGATTCAACCGCATTAATTGATCAAACCAAACAGTTCTCGTTGAAACTTTCTGCAGCCAGGCCACCAAGATTATACGGCTTGCCAAAGATACATAAAGAAGATACACCTCTTCGTCCCATTGTCTCTACTATCAACTCCCCCACCTACAAACTGGCTTGTTTTTTGTCTGAAATCCTACGGCCTTTCACTGGAAAAACAACCTCTGCAGTACTAAACTCTACTGACCTGGTATCGACAATCAAGGGGATTTCCCTGTCCCCAGACGACCTGCTTGTCAGTTTTGATGTGGTTTCCTTATTCACCAAAGTTCCTGTACCTGACACCATCGCAATCTTTGAAGACTTGGTTCATCAAGGACTGAATACTGGGGTACCCCCCCCCCTGGTGAGACACTGCTTAACCAATACATACTTCACCTGGAATGGAACTTTCTACAAACAAACTGAGGGCACCCCAATGGGCTCCCCCTATCTCCGGTTGTAGCCAACGTTTTAATGGAGAAATTTGAGACTGACGCTATCCAGATTGCCACTCTACGCCCGACCTTATGGAAGAGGTACGTAAATGACACTTTGTCATCTGGCCACATGGCCGGCCTGCTCTAGACCAATTTCTCGACCACATCAATTCCATACACCCAGCCATCAGATTCACCATGGAAGTCGAAAAAGATGGCAAGCTACCCTTTTTGGATGTCCTAATTAAAAGGAGACCTGATGGTTCTGTAGTGACATAGAACGGTCACTACTGTGTCGGCCCATACGAGGGCTGGGGGCCCCAAGGGGTGCCTGGGGGTCACGTGGTGGAGGGATCCGGACCTTCCCAGAGGTGGGGAAGGGAGGCGTGGCCTGGAAGGGAGGCGTGGCCTGGACAGAGCCAGCCACGCCTGGGCGGAGCCAGCCACGCCAATGCAGATATAAGCGTGGTGTGAACGCAGAGCGAGGCGGTTGTACTGTACTCCAAAGAGAAGACATCATCGGTCGTCAAGTCCCGAGTCGTCGTCCTGGGCCAGGCAGGCCGTTGCCGTTGCCTGCCTGGTCCAGTCTGTGTCGCGTTCCAGAGTGTTAGTGAGTTGAGGAAGGTGGTCACCACCTCATGTACAGTGTTATATTACTTACCGTTAATAAATAGTGTTGCCTCCAAGCTGCGTGTGTATGCACCTAATTCGAACCCACTACATTTGGCGTCAGAAGTTGTGGAAAAATAAATATTGCTAGGTGTTATCCTAGGGAAGTAAAATGGGCACACGAAAAACAAATATAAAACTCACCTGGACGCCTTCGTACAACGGGGACGGTGTGACGACCATCCTTCGGACAGCCCGGGATGGCAGCCCNGGTGACAGAGAGAGAGATGGCGCTGCATGCGGAGCGGCGGACTGGCATCGCACTGCTGTTTCGCCGCCATCGGGAACGGAGCGACGGAGCCGCGGGGAGAGGACACCATCGTCGCTGCGGGGGCTGGCGGGGGNAGGCCCGGGCATGCGGGCCACGCGGTGGGCCCGCCATTTCGGCGGCTGGTCGGGGCGCGGTTCCCGCCAAAACGCCGCTCCCGCCAACTCGGCGGCTGGTCGGGCGCGGTTCCCGCCAAAACGCCGCTCCCGCCAACTCGAGGGCTGGTCGGGTCACGGTTCCCGCCAAAACGCCGCTCCTGCTGCCGAAATGCCGCTCCCGCCGACATCACACCTGCAGAGGGGGAGTTCCAGTCTTCTGCTCGAGCGCGAGAGGTGGATGGGTTCGCAAGAGCAGGCCGTGTTCACCATGAAAGATTCTTCGGGCCGTCCCAGTGCTCCACCTTGCCGCCCTCCGCTATTCACAGTCGCCAGGCGAGTCGTGACATGACAAGCACCCGGCCCCAAGAAAAATAATAATAACTTCACCCATCTTGCGTGTGCCGGGTTGCGATCGCGGTGTTTTTTTTAACTCGCTGGTTTGCGGAGCGTGTTCGTCCGGTTGTGTGCGTGATAAATTGACACGGCTTCCATGCGGGTGTCTGCTTGTAACAGTGTTGTTAATTACGGCGTCGAGATCGGTATCTTCTGGGTGTAGTTAATGATTAATTCGTTGTTGGGTGTCCGAGCTCGGTTGATATCCTGTAGGTTGCCGTGTTAATGACTCGTGTTGTTACATCGTTTTGTTGCGAAATCGCCATTGTTATTGTGTATACTGTATGGAGTTTCGCTCGTGATTGTCACGTGTAACTGTCAGAAACTTTGATCGTCATTGTTGCCAAGGTACAGACCGTATGGAGCTTTGCTCGAAATTGTTAACAGTGTATGGACTGTTGGGTACTTGCTTGTGATTATTTACTATGTACGGATTGTCTGGAGTATTGATTGTGTGTGTTGCCATGTGGGACTGGATGGAGCATTGCTCCAAATGATTGACTGTACGAACTTCGTATACTGCTATACTGTATTAATCAATTCGGCGATTCTTGGGGTTTGTGTCTAGTTTTTTTGCTCTCAAAATTCGAATGCCCTGAGTCCCATGGTTAATGTTGAAGGGGATTTTGAAATGACAGGTTCGGTTTGTTTCAAACTCACTGGTTGGTTCCTGTCCGTTGTTGCACAGATGATGTCTTTTGTGCGGGAATGCCCCTTGTGTTCTACATGGATCGGGGGTGCGTTTCCGTTAATTGCCGTCTCCACTCGGTTGGTACAGCTGCATGCTGCAATGCGAGTCTCGGAGATGATGTGTACGGATACGGGATGTGAGGTGTATTGTTGTGACCATTGAATATTCGGGATCGTCACAAATTGTGCGTACCTGTTCGGCATTGGATCAGTTCTGTGGGGGATCATAATTCAAATTGTATGTGTTGCGATGGTGACATGCTGCCAGGGATTTAGAATTGTGGTGCTGGCTGTCACCTATCTTGGGGCGCAGATCCTGACCAGGATGGCCAGTGAGTGTTGCGTGTCTAACACGAACATTGTGGTCCCGTCATGCTATGGCTGATGGCTTGACCTGACAGCCCGGAGATTGAAACACTCCGTGGCATGTCTAGCCTAGTGGGCTGTGCGCTCACATGGCTCGGAGAGTGTGGTCCCGTCATGCAATGGCTGACGGCTTGACCTGACAGCCCGGAGATTGAAACACTCCGTGGCATGTCTAGCCTAGTGGGCTGTGCGCTCACATGGCTCGGAGAGTGTGGTCCCGTCATGTAATGGCTGACGGCTTGACCTGACAGCCCGGAGATCGAGACACTCCGTGGCATGTCTAGCCTAGTGGGCTGTGCGCTCACATGGCTCAGAGAGTGTGGTCCCGTCATGCTGTGTCTGACGGCTTGACCTGACAGCCCGGAGATCGAGACACTCTGTGGCTTGTCTAGCCTAGTGGGCTGTGCGCTCACATGGCTCAGAGAGTGTGGTCCCGTCATGCTATGGCTGACAGCTTGACCTGACGGCTCGGAGGTTGAGACCCTCCGAGGCGCGTTGAAACAGTGGGCTGGAGATTTGTAAGGTTCAGGTGGAGTTGTCCTGTTACGTTGGGACTGTATCCCTCAGTTGTTAGGGTGCATGTTGTGCAGTGAGTGAACGATGGGTCGTCTCAGCTCGGTCGGTACAGCTATATGCTGCGATGCGAGTCTTGGAGAGAGACTGGGTCGTCTCAGCTCGGTCGGTACAGCTATATGCTGCGATGCGAGTCTTGGAGAGAGACTGGGTCGTCTCAGCTCGGTCAGTACAGCTATATGCTGCGATGCGAATCTTGGAGAGAGACTGGGTCTCAGCTCGGTCGGTACAGCTATATGCTGCGATGCGAGTCTTGGAAAGACTGGGTTAAAATCCCCCGATATGGCCGACGCGTGCTACTAGTTGTGACGCCGCGTCGGAAAGGCGGTGGGTGGTAACATGGAAATTCCCCCCCCCGATATGGCCGACGTGCGCAGGTTTTAGGATGGAGACGCCATGTCGGAAAGGCGGGGGGGTGCTATTGGGTGACTGTCATGTCCGAAGAGCGGAGGCGAGTGTTCGTTGAGTGATGCCTCAGGACGGTTTGTTTCTCGTCACAGGAGGCAGTATCTACCTGGCACCTTGGAGTCGCCGGTTATGCCGACCGGCTACGGACTGGGGGGGAGGGAGTGGAGCATGCGTCAGCTACTCCTGCTCCTCCTGTTCTTGACTCCTGGGGAGGGCCGTGCCCTTTGGGCCGCTTCTGGTTCCCCAGGCCCGGCCACATGGACTCGTTGAAGACTGGCTGCTCTACATGCCTGTCAGACTCCTTGCTCATTGCCTACGCCGTCGTTCCAATGGCCACACTCACATGTCGGTGCATGAGTGATTCTCACGGGGAGGCTGTGCTGGAGCGTAAGTGGGTTAGCCAGTTTTCATGTATATTTGTTGTTATTTCCCCATTTTCTATGCGGTTTCCTTCCTTTCACTCCCGTCGATTCTGTATATATCGTGATTGTATTTCTTATCGTCGCCGGTTATTTATTGATGTTGCTGGTTTGGAGGCACACCTTTTCGATGTTTCACAGTTGTGTTACAGCCGGGGACGGCTGTGTGTTTATACAGGGGGGGGGTGAGTAGTGACATAGAACGGTCACTACTGTGTCGGCCCGTACGAGGGCTGGGGGCCCCAAGGGGGTGCCTGGGGGTCACGTGGTGGAAGGATCCGGACCTTCCCAGAGGTGGGGGAAGGGAGGCGTGGCCTGGGAAGGGAGGCGTGGCCTGGACAGAGCCAGCCACGCCTGGGCGGAGCCAGCCACACCAAAGCAGATATAAGCGTGGTGTGAACGCAGAGTAAGGCGGTTGTACTGTACTCCAAAGAGAAGACATCATCGGTCGTCAAGTCCCGAGTCGTCGTCCTGGGCCAGGCAGGCCGTTGCCTGCCTGGTCCAGTCTGTGTCGTGTTCCAGAGTGTTAGTGAGTTGAGGAAGGTGGTCACCACCTCATGTACAGTGTTATATTACTTACCGTTAATAAATAGTGTTGCCTCCAAGCTGCGTGTGTGTGCACCTAATTCGAACCCACTACAGTTCAATGAGCCACTCTGTCTACAGGAAAGCCACCCATACGGATGCTTACCTAAAACCGGATTCCCACCACCATCCATCCCAGAAGAATTCCCTCATCAAGACTCTATACCATAGAGCCCAATGCATCTCCGACCAGGAACACATTGCCAGTGAACTCAAACACGTACGCCAAGCTCTTAAGGCTAATGGTTACTCCGACTACACAATCCGCAAAGCCATCACTCCAACCATCAAGAAGGATCCTGTTGAGGAGCCTTTCAAGACCACCACCTTACCCTACATTGCTGGGTCACAAAAAATATCTCCAAAATCCTGATAAAACACAAGATCCAGGTCCGATTCAACACAGGACATAAAATCCGTGATCTGGTCCCGTCTGTAAAAGATGTGGTTCCAGACATACAGTACCCTGGCGTCTACAAACTAAGTTGCCTCTGTGGTAGCAGTTACATTTGAGAAACCAAACGACATGTCTCGGACCACATCCGTGAACATAAAGCAGACTTGAAACACGGTAGGACAAACACCTCAGCTGTGGCAGATCACTGTTACAATTCAGTCGGCTCACATGATATTGACTTCTCCAAGACAGAGGTTCTCGGCAAGCCATCTGGCTACCATGAGAGATTCGTTCATGAGGCGATCCACATATACACACACAGAGACAATTTAAACCGAGAAGATGGATTCTGGCTTAGCAATCATTGGAAGGACGTAATAAACCATTTCGGATCTTAAGTGATTGTGTTCACGTTTACGGTGACTTTCAGACTGCGTTCCACTCACTGGCATTGTATTCTCCGCAGGGAATGGATTCTTTGCTCCACTGCAAGTTTCCACTCACTACTCTCCATTGACATATTTCGTTGCTTCCTCTTAGTATCTTTCACACGATGGTCAATGGTACAGTGTATAATAATAAATAGTATACCATTTATATGTTTAATACAATGTACAAAGTAATATATATTATCGTAATTGTATAGTGAATATACAGCAGTGTGATATACATTAGGTGGGTAGAATAATACATAGTGTAATGTTACAATGTATAAGGTGGTGTATAGCAATAAAGTATATAATTTAATGTTGGGTTTGTCTATGGCAGTATATAGTGCAGTGTAGACTCGTGTGATGTAAGAGAATAAAGTTTAGATGGAAGCATATTATATTTTTTGCGACGTAGAATTGTAATGTATTACTTACTGTTAGTAACTCAGCTTATTGTAGAGTATATTTAGTATACTGATGATACTATGTAGTTTATACTTGAGTTGTTTACGTGGTGGTTTTAGTTACTGCAGCTACATACTATTAACACTCCTTCCCCTTATTAATGCTACCCTATCCCTCCCTTTGATGCTGCTAATCCTGTATAATGCACGGGCATAAGTAGTACTAATCACATACCTGCATTTCCCATAAATATGCTAAATTCCTCTTGATATGCAAATTATTTCCAACCCAGCTTAAATATACGCTCCAAGCATGGTGCTGTTTCATTCAGATGCTGTCTCCCCGACAGACCTGGTCTTCACCTGAGGACGGCTGCTTGCGTTGTGGCCGAAACGTCGTGAGAATTATTTTATTGTTTTATTTTATTATTTCCATTCTACGTGACTTTTACACCGAAAGAACCAAGAAGATGAATCCCTGCAGTCATGAAAAGCTTTAAATCGAAATTTAATAACATCCTTCCAATGATTGCTCAATTTGAATCCACTCTCACCACAACTGCTCCATTAGCAATGTGGTGTTGAGGGATGAAGTGTTTGATGGCACAAAATATCCAGGCAGGTGCTTAGTTTTGGTGGGACTGAATCATGAGACCCCACCTTTTAGTGGCACGCTCCAGATTCAGCAGTAGCGCCTTCAAATCCTCCTCTGAGTGAGCAGCAGCCACCAGATCATCAGCAAACATAACAACGTTGACAAAGATGGAGCCGTTCATCTACCGCACAATACAAATACACGGATATATGCCACTCTCTTTGACATGGCGGCGTAGTTCTTGACCACTTCGACACCAAATGTAGTGGTGTTATTTCACGCGGACAACTTCTTTTTCTCCTGTGTCACTTTATTCATATAGAACTCGTCGCGTTCAACACCACGTATCTCCGTCGCAACTCTTCCACTTGTACTGCTCGTCTGCCATGCTCAACTCCCTCTCTCTCGCTCCGCTAGCTTCTCCACTGCTAACCTCTTCTCGCTCTCTTGCTCTGCTAGCCTGCTATATTACGCTCTGCTAGCTTCTACACTGCTAACGTCTTCTTGCTCTCTCTCGCTCTGCAAGCCTGCTATGTTACGCTCTGCTAGCTTTTTCACTGCTAACCTGCCTACCCTCACACCTCCGGGCTCGCCCTTGCCTCCAGCAGGAGATCAGCCATTACCGCTGGAGAGGACGAGGTGTGGAGAGCGGGTCCCAGAATTCTCTTGCGTTCACGCTTGTGTTCACTCTTGTCTTCACTCCAACCAACTCAACCTCTCTTCCTCACACGTTCCCTATTTATCCACCTCATTAAGTGCCCCCAGATGGCCCTCATTAATCCGGCGTCGTCCCGACGTCTCTTGCACGTGTTCTCCCCTTATCGCCTCAACGTCTCGCCAGCGACGTGCCTACTCCGTGTCTGCATTTGCAGCCAGCTAATCACTGCTATGCATCTTAATTGGTCACCTTTCTCTGGTTGCTCTCTCTCTGCCCCTGTTTGCCCTGACGTGACTGCACTGTCCGAAGCTCACATATGTGTGCACACTGTTTGCAAAACCCAGCGGGAATTATTTCACTACACTTATTACTGTGGTTGTGAATGGGAAAAATAGGCTAAAATAATATATTTAGTGAGGTATATTTGTTCAAATATGATTAATGTTTTATCACAGATTGGGAGGTTGATTAGTGTGATAACCTTCATAACGTGAAGTTCAGTGGCTCGCCAGCCAACCGAAGAAGCTATGTATGGGGGCACTGCTATTCACGATGGGGCATGGTCCCCCTTAGGCCGCTTGTATCCCGGGTTTCCATAAAAAAATTGTATTACAATTAAGTTCTGTTATACATATACATTGCTCAGAAAATCCCACTAACCAGCGTGGTTTCCCCCACAATGTGCACAGCTTGGGATGGTCATCTACTAGCAAGTGGACTGACAAAATGGCTGTACAGTACATATGTAATGCCAGTAAAGTGAACCTGCGGTGTGAGTGAACTACTGGTCACGGGAGGTAATAACAGGGGTGTCAGCTTACAGTACGAAGGGACTGGTGGCTACGGGAATGGTCGAGAATATGAGCGTGGCCAGGTGACTAAAGAAGATGGTAGAGTGTGCTGGTGGAGCGAGCATCTAGTGCCAGCGAGAAATTTCAATGAATGGGGCGTGGCCTCCGTCTGTATATAAGGGAGATGCGTGGGAGACTCGAGGCTGTTGCAGTGGGGTCTCCGCCTGTTCGATGGAACGTGTATCCTCCATACAAGAAACCATCTCAAGACAAGTGTGTCAAGTCGTCATTACACATGCACAATGCCCTCTATGAATTTCCTTTATTCTTAGCAGCACAGTCGCATTCACCACAGCTGGGGATGTCTACACGCATTCACTTCGTTGCTGCGGTTGCTACACTTGGCTGACTGATGTCATCAATACCACACTCATCTCATTGAGAGCAGTGACAAAGCTGACTCACATTCATGAATCTAGATATGGGGGGGGGTCAGGGTCATTGTCAAACCAAAGTGTCTCCCTGCTAATTCAAGCAACGGAGTGGTCATGTGGCAGTTGTGGAAATTCCACGTTCCCATGGTGGGGGGATCAGCCCCTCAATGAGTTTACTACTTACCGTTAAATTCCCGCAACGTGGTGGTCATTTATGGCTCCTCAACCGAACTGCGTTGACCCGCCCAGCTGGGGCTTGAGCTGGCAAGCTTCCACTTGTGAGTGACGTCCTGTGACCGTGGCCCATAGCCGAGCCCTCTACCACTCGTAAATAAGCGAAGCAAGCGATACTGCATGTGGGCAACTGGGATTTCTCTAGAGTCTAGACACTCAGTTAGCTCTCTCTCACGAGTGTTTTCTTATTTGCTTGTTTGAAATGGTCACACCCCAAAATGGTTTCTGAATTTAACATGAGGACTTTGACGCACTAACATTGCACTCTTCAAACAGAAACTTGTGGCAAGGGTTTCATGTACTACACTGAAGACCGCGCAGTAACTTAATATAATTGTTATGATTTTTTTACCCAGAGTCTCATGACTCTTTCTTAGCAAGGTCCTGCCAAGTTTTGGCAGAAGGGGCTTTGTTGCCACCTGCAGCCCCAGAGGTGCAACCTGTGGGCAACCCTGCAGAGTTGGCAAATCTAGACCATGCCACCGACACACAACGGTCCCCACTCGCACGCATGACCCCAGGGGATTCCCAACGTCCGCCGTGCAGCAGACGGCGCGTAGCGTTTGTTGCATGCAAACAAACCTCCAGGGCGGCCTGAAATGTGAACCGCGAACCTCCGCAGCGATCCACCTTGTTAATCCCTGAGTAGTGCCTATTTAGACCCGAGTCATGGCTTGGCTTCGCGAACGAAGATCTAGGAAGGACATCCACGTCTTCTGCAGGCACGCTGGTGGCTGAAGAGGCCTATGCGGGACAAGCAGGTCCTGCCACAACAGCTGCAAGTATAGGTCTCATCTGGGATGGGTGCTGAGGGATCATGGTTCTTCCTCCTCCTTTTGTCCTCCATACGGGCCCTGCGGGTATCTTCGAAGAAGGAGGTGGCCTGGTGGACTGTGTGCCGCCAGGAGTTGCGATCAGCTGCTTGTGTTGCCACTGACGGTGATCGATGCAGCAAGCAGTGAGGGACTTCTTCAGGGAGTCTTTGTATCGCTTTCGTGGTGCCCCTATGTCGCGATGGCCAGAGGACAGTTCCCCATACAGCACGATCTTAGGCAAGCGGTGGTTCTCCATCCTGGCGATGTGCCCTGCCCAACGAAGCTGTGTCTTGAGGACCATGGCCTCGATGCTGATGACCTTCGCTGACTTGAGGACTTCAGTGTTGGCGACGAAGTCACTCCAGTGAATATTGAAGATTGTGCGGAGGCAGCGCTGATGGAAACGCTCGAGGAGACTCAGGTGACGACGGTACGTGACCCAGGACTCAGCGCCATACAGGAGAGTGGTCAGCACAACAGCTTTGTAGACGTTGACCTTTGTGGCTCTTTTAAGGTTTCTGTTGTTCCAGACACGTTTGTATAGTCTGCCAAATGCACTGTTTGCCTTGGCCAGCCTGTTGTCGACTTCGTTGTCGATCTTGGCGTCAGACGAGATGACGCACCCCAAGTAGCTGAACTGGTGGACAGCTTTCAGTTCTGTTTGTTCAATGAAGATGCTTGGTGGATGGTGCTCCTCATGGGTGCGGACTGATGAAGAACTTCAGTCTTCCTCAGGCTGACTTCAAGGCCGAAGATCTGAGCTGTTTTCGCGAAACAGGACGTAATTCGCTGCATAGCTGCCTCTGTATGAGCAAGGAGGGCGGCATCGTCAGCAAAAAGCAGCTCCCTGATCAGTTGCTCCATGGTCTTTGTGTGGGCCTGCAAACGCCTCAGGTTGAACACGCTCCCGTCGAGACGAAAACGGATGTATACGCCATCAGCGTCGTCGAGGTCCTCTGTGACCTGCTGGAGCATCATGCTGAACAAAATGGTGAACAGCGTGGGAGCAAGAACACAGCCCTGTTTCACGCCGTTTGCAATAGGGAAGGGCTGCGAGAGATTGTTGCTATTTCTGACTTGTCCAAGCTGATCTTCATGAAGCTGGACGATCATGGTGAGGAACTTCGGTGGGCAGCCTAGCTTGTCCAGGATTTTCCAAAGTCCCTGCCTGCTCACGGTGTTAGACCCGAGTACTCCCTTGCTAGTTGCTGTCTATGCGTTGATAATCCCTGTGTAGTGTCTATATAGACAAATGTGTCTCCTTGCTAGTCAATGTGTACTCTTTAAATACTCTAGCTGTATGTGTTTATGTAGTTACGTGTACTCACATGATTATCGCTGTGTACGCCATGTGAGACTAGGCTCTAAGGAAAGCTGTCTCGGGTGTGGACCAATCAACTTCAAGGACAGTGCACATTATCAGAGTTATGTCTTTTGTTTGTATTATGACTGCAGGTATTGCGGTCTATGCAAACATGACTCCTTGTAAAAAGGTGTCAATTTTGTTGCCAGATAGAAGGGTAAACAACCAATTATCAATCCCTATGGAGTTTCTATGTAGTCCCGTGTACTCCCTTGCTAGTCGCTGTGCACCCCTTGCTATTCCTCATATATGTTCTATATAGACATAAGTACTGCCCTGAAGTCTCTGTGTACGCCTTGTTAATCCCTGTGTAGTTTCTATGTAGATGCGTTTGCTCCTTTGGTACTTAAGAGCTGTCTACTCCTGGTTAATTAATAAGATTGCATTGTAGAGACGTAAATAGCGTCTCTGTGGCGTATAAGCCGACGACTACCACAACGGGTGAGTGAATGCGCGCTTACCTCTCGACGGGGGCCGACGGGACGCGTTGGAGAAGCGGGCCCCGCAACGCGGGGTCCCGTCAGAGAGAGAGAGAGGACGTGCCGACACAGAGTAGTGAAAGGGGCCCGGAAACGGGGGCCCGGGGGACATGTGACGCTGGCTCCGGTTCCGTCGCGAGAGATCGAGGAAGGGGCGTGGCGAGAGGCGGAGCGAGGCCACGCTCGAGGAGGATAAGAGGGACGGAGAGGCGGAGCGATCGGGGTTGTATGGCGGAAGAGCTGTCCGTGCGTGGTCACGTTGGGGGGCCGGAGAACGTTGGTCGTAGGGACTCAGTGAGACAGGGACCCCCTCTCCCTTTTTAGGGGATCGAGAATAGCCCCGAGTATGGTTTACCTGTAAGCCTGTTAAAATGTTAATACATCGTGGTGCCTCCAGACTTCAGTGTGTGCCTTGTCAGATGCACACTACACATGCATACGGTGCTACACATTGCATGGATGTGAGCATCGTGGTGCTTGGCAGGGTGGCTTTTTTGCTAGAGCCCTCAACTCACCAATGGGCGGTTGAGAGTCCTCATCCGGGCGAGGTGTTGCCTCATCACCCTCCAAGGTCGATAAAATCGCTATCACGTGGTAGAAAGCCAACAGTGGGATTCCCGCTGCTGCTACTCACAGTTGCTGGTGCAGAGGAGCAGCACTGGGATTCAGCAAGAAGACCCCGACTATTTCGTATCAATTTGTGCTTTCGTGTTATTGCATTAACACAGAAGCTTCAGTTGGACCCGAACAATAATTGCAAGTGACCGCACAACTTAGCGATATGATGAGGTCACTTGCCACGGAGTGAGCTTGGATACAGTCGACAGATCAATTCCTGTCTTTGCCCAGCTAAAAGTGACTGAGTAAAGGGCATTGCTGTAATGCGGACATGTTTAAACCAGTGGCAAGGTTCACATTACACATTTCCAATGTCTAATTGTGTGATTTATTTTCCTTTGCAGTACGTTTTGTCAGTCCATGCTACCGGCTTCCATATCCGATTCCTCACTTGTAAGACTAGACTTATGGCAACAGACTGCAGGTGGCAGCATTGTCCTTTACAACCCCATGATTGATGACTTTCCTGATGACGACTGCTTTCATGACTCAATGTAAAACTATTATTTAGTCTCAGCCTGCTCCTGTACTACGACAGAGCAATAGTAGAATACAGGAAACAGAGCTACAAGGCAGGACTAGAGCACCAGAGCTGTTGCGTATGAGACAGTCACCAAGCTAAAGTGATTATTAGGATTTCAAGATGGGTCATCAGTCATGCATGATAACTGCTGGATGAAGGCTTCCCTAATCCGTGACCATCTATCATGGTCTTCCAATGTAACAACCCATTTAGGTCCTGCACACAATCCAATATTCTTGCTCCATCTCCACGATAGACATTTTCCCATGTTTTTTCTCCCCTTTCGTTGCCACTCCATAATTAGTCTCGACCACCAGCCAGCATCCTTTCCACTCATTTGTCCTGCCCAATCCACGCAATGTGCTTATTTTTTCGAATACACATGGCCCTCTTCATGTCTCTTCATTTATTTATTTTTTAAATGCCTCCATGCTTTCTCAATTTTCAGCATGAGATCAAATCTACAATAACTGCACAAGGAATTCAAACTCGAATGTGTTTCCAGATGTATTCCTCTGTTTACCTAAATTGTACAAACTGAGTTCAGGAAAGGTTTCTCTCCCATCGACCGCATACATACTATTAATTCGATTCTGGGACAGACTACGTATAATCAAATACATTATGAAAGTGGAACTCTAGTCAAATGAATTACGAAAATAACCAAATACATCTTCTTGGTTCTTTCGGTAAAGTCACGTAGAAGGGAAGTAATAAAACAATAAAAATAAAACATAATAAAATAATTCTCACGACGTTTCGGCCACAACGCAAGCAGCCGTCCTCAGGTGAAAACCAGGTCTGTCGGGGAGACAGCGTCTGAATGAAACAGCACACGAGCTTGGAGCATATATATAAGCTGGGTTGGAAGGGGGGAAAGGGCGCCTTAACAAAATAATTTGCATATCAAGAGGATTTTAGAATATTTATGGGAAATGCAGGAATGTCATTAGTACTCCATATGCCCGTGCATTATGCAGGATTAGCAGCATCAAAGGGAGGGGATATGGGAAATGCAGGTATGTGAATAGTACTAATTATGCCCGTGCATTATGCAGGATTAGCAGCATCAAAGGGAGGGGTAGCATTAATAAAGGGAAGGAGCGTTAATAGTATGTAGCTGCAGTAACTAAAACCAACACGTAAACAACTAAAGTATAAACTACATAGTATCATCAGTATACTAACTATACTCTACAATAAGCTGAGTTACTAACAGTAAGTAATACATTACAATTCTACGTCGTAAAAATGATATAATATGCTTCCATCTAAACTTTATTATCTTACATCACACGAGTCTACACCGTACTATATACTGCCAAAGACAAACCCAACATTAAATTATAAATTATATACAAAGTAATATATAGTATCGTAATTGTATAGCAAATATATAGCAGTGTGATATACATTAGGGTGGGTAGAATAATACATAGTGTTATATTACAATGTATAAGGTTTATAGCAATACAGTATACGGCGTTCCGCTGATCCCGTCCCCACTGCGTACCTCGATGCGTCGCACGGACGTCCGAGTCGCTGGGCTGGAGAGCGTCTCGTGGCCTGACTCCGGAGCCAGAGAGGCTCTACCTCGCTACATCCGCTTTTTATCCTCTCTCCCCGTCCCACCGCGCCCTTACGCGCGGCGCGCATTCTAATTATCCTCCTCCATAACAATACTTATGCGCGGCGCTTATTCTAATTATGCTCCTCCATGACAATGCTTATGCGCGGCGCGTATTCAAATTAGTCCTATTCTTATGCCCCTCCATAAAAATGGGTGGTCGGTCTGACCGCGCCGGTGCACGGCGCCTTTGTCATGCCAATTAGTCGTCTCGCTCCTCCTCTGCCTGCCCCGTCGATATGCGTGTGTGTGGGGTGCGTTTCAACCGCGGTGGCCGAGTGGCCCCTCACCGCGACCATGCAATCTTAATGCCGGTCACAGCACCGTGGTGCGAATTAGCGTCGGGGGAGGTCGTCCAATTCCCTGGCCGCAGGAAACCGTGAAGATTATCCTGGTAAGGGCTTCTCGGGTGAAAAACTGTCAGCCAGGTGACCTCCCTCGGAGCTCTATGGTGGGGGGAGAAATGCGTGCGGGTGTGTCTATGTGAGGTGAGGTGAGGGGAAGCGGGGCCGGCTCCGTCGCGTGGTGGTGGCGAGGTCGTAGATGGGGCGCCCGCCGAGCGGCATCGTGGCGGCGGCATCACACATTTCCCATATCCCCTCCCTTTGATGCTGCTAATCCTGCATAATGCACGGGCATATGTAGTACTAATCACATTCCTGAATTTCCCATAAATATTCTAAAATCCTCTTGATATGCAAATTATTTTGTTAAGGCGCCCTTTCCCCCCTTCCAACCCAGCTTATATATATGCTCCAAGCTCGTGTGCTGTTTCATTCAGACGCTGTCTCCCCGACAGACCTGGGTTTCACCTGAGGACGGCTGCTTGCGTTGTGGCCGAAACGTCGTGAGAATTATTTTATTATGTTTTCTTTTCTTTTTTATTACTTCCCTTCTATGTGACTTTACCGAAAGAACCAAGAAGATGAAACCCTGCAGTCACGAAAGCTTTAAATCGAAAACCAAATACATATTGAACAGGCACGCGATCATCAATGCAAAAAGGCAGATGCTTAAAGATTTGCAGATAAACCGCGTGAGGGATTAACTCGAGACGGAAACATCACAGCAATGAATACATCCTCTTTAGCACGGTATGCCCACTAAAACTTTACAACGTGCATATGAAAAGTGCACTTGCCACATACCCTAAACGCGTCAAACATTTAACAACTAATTTAAAGTAAACCCACTTGACAAAGTCCACATTTGGCACAAGGACATTAGGTGGAGAGGTAATAACGTGACATCACGGGGTGAGGAAATGTCCGTGGTCTCCTTGGTGTTGCATGTGGACCGTGGTGGGCCCCTATCCTCACCCCTTTCACGTGTATCTGTAATAAACCATATGCTGAACGGGGATGTGTGCTGAGAAAATGAGTTGTGTTTCAGCACCAGGTGCACGACTGACTGTGTGCACATTATGGAGCCAATAACCTGAGAGACCTTATATTAAAAGTTCTCAACTTATATCTCATAGCACAACCAAAGTTACCTGGTTGTCAATTAATTTTGAGACCATATCATGGAATAGTCCTTTCCATAACTCCATTAATGTCCCATGCAACGGCCCAAATTGTCGAAAAAATAAAAAGAAAGTATATTAAAGGCTCTGCTCAAGGATTGTCATACACAAGAAAATAAACAGTGCAATTTATATAATATATGGGTAATTTTAATTTTAAATGTTATTGGTAAATAAAAAGCGCAGAAGCACAATATTTTCTCTAATGTTCTCCAGATTATGATACAGACGCAAAATGACAAATATTTGTTCAGTCACCAAAGGTCAAAACTCTCCCTGTACCGCTGGATCCCTTGAGCACCGTAAAGAACCTCAAGTAGGATCCCAAACCCCTCTCTTCCCTGGAACTTCTGAAATTTCCCCAATCTCCAGAAGCCTTGCCACTTCTCTTATCAAGGCTTGCTTCCTGATGAATCCAGGACTCTGCCACACGGTACATGGTATTTGCCCTATGAATGATAGAATATGTCCTCACTTCATGGGCCCCAGACCCATATTTAACTAGCAACCCAACGTATTTTGAAGGTGCCGTCTGTACGTCCCTCACAGCCAGCCAGCCAGCAAAACTTTGATTCTTACATAGAACCATATCTCTCTCCACCGTTCAGGTGCCTTCTCTGTACTGTAATCCACAATGTATCTAGATTTCTCACGTTGTGTCTGTGTCTATCTGCTTCTCTCTTCCTCTGCCCCCTCTTCTACCACTCCCTCTATTATTTTCCTCCTTCCACTGTCTTACCCACTTACCTCCCCGCTCTCTTTCTCCCACCTTTCTCACTCTTCCTCACCTCTCACCCTCGCTCTTCTCATTCCACCTCTCCGTTCCCATCTCAATCTCTCTTGCCACTCCCTAATCCTCACTCCCACTGATTGTCGCTTTGCTCTCTCTCCGTTTCACGCCCTTTCACTCTCTCCCCACTCTCTCCGTTCCCCTCCATTCTTCCTCCTCTGTTCCCCTCCCGCACCTCCCTCTGCTATCGTCTTGCGCGAGACACGTGGCTGGGTGGAGGGTGGTGGGGAGCGGCACGACATTCTTTGGGAATAAAAATAACATTTCCACCATGCACCATGTACAGGTTACGTGATGCGTTCACTCTTTTATATATTTCGATTATTGAAAACACCTTCACCACAGGTTAGATGACTATATTGTTGAAATTACAGCCAAAACTCATGCGTGGGTATGAGGTCAAAATTGGTCGAATCCTTCAGACGAGTCCTGTCAGCAGTGACATAATGCATTTGCGCAGGGCGTATAACTCACCTCTGTGCCTGGGTTATAGTACCATACACCTGCACGCAGGTACATGAAATAGTCCATAGAGCTACACGATGTTCTGTACCCAGGGTACCTATACAACTCCATTCAGGTACATACAAAAGTTCAAAGAATTACGCTCGGTATCCGTGCTGCACACACCTTTAGACAAATGTATTCGGGAGAGGTCATGCCCACACGGACTGGCAGGGCGGCTGTGTGGGCTGGGCTACTCAAGAACAGGCGAGGTAACAACACTGCGACTGTCGGAAAGCCCCGAACTTACCTGCGCACCCGGCTTCCCGATAAGGGGACTGTTTTAACGCTTACTTTGACCCTCAGAGCCAGTCGTGTGTTGTAAAGAACACAAGCTCGTGGGCACTCCGCCTCGTTTTGAATAAGTTCACGTCCTGCATTGGCAAATACAAAATTCTACCAATATATTCTTGAATAAATCAGTATCAGTGTTACGGTGGAGACTGACTACCACTCTAGGAATGTGGAATTTCCACTGCTGGCTCATAGCCACAAATGAAAATCAGTGCCACCGCAGTGCTCGAATAGAGAGGCAATTTTGACTTGGCTTTTTGCTCTTGAGAGTTTCAACTGCATACCAAGGAACCTAAATCTGTCTTTTGCCTTGGTGACTCATGGCGACGCAAATACCCCGAAACTCGCTCTCAAGATATTTGTAATGTTCTATTGTTAATTAATTCTGTAATGTTTGAGCATGACAAACGCATGCAATGTACGATGTGTGCACAATGGTTTAGTAAATGATCTTGCGGGAGAAACTATAATTGTTACTTATTATCCAGGATATCCACAATGAGCCGTATAACTTTTTTTCAGGAGGTACTGCATTGGATTTTATTTTAAATGTTTAGGAAATTGACGATGAATGTTTATACACGTGGGAAGACACCAGAGCATCAGGAGAAAAGCCACACCCACGAGGGACAACACTATCCTTGTACAGATGGAAACAGATGGCGGTTAATCCACTTGCTGTACCGCCTTCTCCTAGGGAACTAGGGTATGGCACCTCGACGCCCACGGAAGGGAGTCTCACGACACTTGTTTGATCCACCAACCATTACCTCCGCAGTGCTGGATTACAGGCTGTCTAACTAAGATGTCCATCATCACCATGATAGAGACACTCGTCTGCATGACAGTATCTTACAGAAATATTTGTCATCCACTTTAATAATCGTGGAAATGTTATAAACAGAATAAATATTTATATCTTTAAAAAAATGTGCACGTCGAGTACCAGAAATTTTAGTAAATTAAAATATTTGATTCATGAAAACAGCCCAAACTCAACAGCGAACCGTGGTGCAGTCTTAGAGTCGCCACATCGCATGGCTGCCGACCCCACTCAAGGGATTGTGGTGGTATCACATCGAGCCATTGGGTGGCGTTGTGGTACAGTAGGCACGCAATTCAGTGAGATCATTCCTCCACGGCTAACATGAGTGGCGTGTGATATCTAAACCATCCCGAGGTGTTCACACCGCACTGACTAGCGCGATGAAGTATAGTCAAACACCCTACGACCACATGGCATGGGGAAGCCTTTCCAGCAGTGGATAATGCAGATAAGACTGTGTATCTCTACCCAAAGACAAAGATCCCCCGTATGCCTTACAGTATGTCAGGGCGAGTGCTGTTGCTAGCACCTATGGGGCCGTCCATAAATGACGTCACGCGATTTTGGACGATTTTTGACCCCCCCCCTCGTCACACGGCGTCACAAAAAGTCAGACCCCCCCCTCAAATATGTCACAAAGCTCTGCCCCCCCCCCAAAAAAAANCATGCTTCAAATCGCTTTAAACTATTGTCATTGTAGTGCGTATTTAATGTGGCGCTGCCCTCTGATGTTGTAGGAGAAAACATTTATAAAAGTCTATTTCAATAAGTAGAACGTGTTGTCTATGTTTATTAAAGTTGCGCATTGTGACGTCACATTTCTCAACCCCCCCCCCCCCGTCACACATCGTCACAAATGTCTGACCCCCCCCCAGGTGCGTGACGTAATTTATGGACGGCCCCTATGACGGCCAGCACGGCACACGAGGGGTTGGTGGCCAGCACCAGGTCCGGCCGCCTTTGTCTCCCGAGCGGCGACATTTTTAGACACCGCACCAGGTGCTCATTAGATGCTGAGTTGACCTAGGGGAAGCCTAGGGCGGTTACATAATCCTCACTGATATTGACCGTGAGTGGAAATCAAACTCGGGTCGCCGGGTTTGTAGCACAGCGCACTAACCTCTACACTACCGCTCCCCTGCCCCACACACCACACAGACAAAGAGAGATCATGCAGCTTCTACCCCCTAAGGATGTGTTCCTGATATTGGATACATGCAAGAAGATCCGAAATACTAAATTTTGGTTGATCCAAATATTTATTTCAAATTGGTCGGTCTCTCCACGTAAAAATATACATTTTAAATTAGGGGCCGTCCATAAATGAGTCACGCACCTAGGGGGGGGGGTCAGACATTTGTGACGATTTGTGACGAGGGGGGGGGGTGAGAAATGTGACGTCACGTAAAATGCGCAACTTTAAATAAATATAGACAACACGTTCTACTTCAAAATAGACTTTTAATAAATTTTTCTCCTACAACATCAGAGTGCAGCGTCACATTAAATACGCACTACAATGACAATAGTTTAAAGCGATTTGAATCATGTTTTTTTGGGGGGGGCAGAGCTTTGTGACGTCATTTCAGGGGGGTCTGACTTTTTGTGACGCCGTGTGACGACGGGGGGGGGGAGTGAAAATCGTCCAAAATCGCGTGACGTCATTTATGGATGGCCCCTTACACAACCCATTTGTCCCACGGCTTCTGAGAATATATAATTTCAGCAACATTTAAAACTCTGGATTGGTTTTGACAAAGTGTATCAACAGTAGCCAGGGTTGATTTCATCAGTGCTGGTGAACTCAGAATTATTTATATTGTGTACAGGATAACTCATCTTATCTGTGAGGATGTGCAGCAGCAATATTGCAGATCTTATCTGCGGGGTAAAAATTATCCGATAACGCTGCAGGGCGAATATATCGCACAATTCCTCTTATCTGTCACTTGTTATAACATGACTAGTGACGTAACGTTCGGTACCCATTGGTGAGTCTGCAGTAATAGGATGGATTTGTCATGCGTCTCCAAACATCTCAGGTAATATCAGATTTTAAAAGCAACATGCGGTACTTCAAAACCCCACGGCTGTCTTTGTATCTCCGTGTAAGCAACGGAAATACAGAGACAGATACATACAGATACACAGAGCCCCAATATAGCCTTAACATACTGTCAGGGCAAGTGCTATCAGCCAATGAGTGCCAACACGGTACAAGTGTAGTGGTGATACGCGCTGGGTAGGGATCGTGTGCCAGCGCGTAGTGATTGGCTGTGTGTGTTGGTGACGCGCGCTGACGGTGAAGGATCATGGGTCAGCGCGGGGTCGGGGGTTATGACGCAGTGATTGGCTGGGTATCGGTGACGCGCGCTGACAGCGATGGGATCCTGGAGCAAGCGCGCGGGGATTGGTCAACTAAGGGGGATGCTCACGTTGAGGTCCACATACGCTCCGTCTCCCGAGAGCGGGGGCTATATAAGGGGGTGCGCACAGGCGCACAGGGGAGTTGGTGACCAGCGAAGACTGAAGATGGAGGACGAAGAGATAGGGCCCTGCGGCACCTAGTCCCGCTGTCCTTGTGAGGACCGGGGCTCTGTGTGACCCAGAGGCGGGACCCTGGGACCCGGGGCCGAACGTCCGTGTGAGGGCCGGCCCTCGGGACCCAGAGGTTGTGACCCACGCCCAAGCTGGGGTGGTCTGGAGGCTCCATGGACGTTACGGGGCTGGAGTGCAGTGGGAGCATGCAGTGTGAGCATGCAGCGTGAGCCATAGTAACTACACGTGTCAAGTGGAGTGTGTAGTGGGAAAGGTAGTGACCACACGTGTCAAGTGGAGTGTGTAGTGGGAAAGGTAGTGACCACACGTGTCAAGTGAAGTGTGTGTAGTGTGAGGAATAGTGACCACACGTGGAATTGTGACAAGTCAAGGTTTAATAAAAAGTGTGCTACCCGTCAAGTGGGTTCCTGCCGTCATTCCGAATACTTCAACTGGCGTCAGAAGTGAAACAGTCTTCCGGCATGGATACAAGGAAGACCCGTCGGACTCACGGGATTGACCGCGAGGATAACCTTGACGACTCGGGCCAGCTGGCATCGGAGGGAGAGGACGAGGAAATGCCGACGCCGCAGGACCCGCCGAGGTCGCCGGACGAGCGACTGGTACCGATCCCGTACTCCGCGAGGCGCACTCCCGTCTGGCAGAGCTGCTGCTCGCCGCCGCGTCCATCCTGGCAGAGATCAACACGTCTGGAGGAGCGGGGACATCGGCGGACATTCAAAAGGGTCGCCCCGCAGATTCCCGCCAAAATGACTTGGCGATTCCCGCCATTTCTACTGCGCGGACATCTTTTGGCGGGAACGGGAGCAACACGTGGCGGCGGTTCTCCAAGCGCGCCCGCTTACGTCATCAACGCGCGCTGCGGACCGCCATCAGCTTCCCGCCATTGGGGCCGCCATCTTGCAGACCGACGGGGCGGCGGAGAGGAACCACGTGGCAGAGGACGACGACTTCATCTTCCAGCAGCGCCTTCCCACATTGTCAGCCTTCAAGGCGGAAGGCGGCGACTGGGGAGCATTCCAGCGCAGGTTTCTGGCGCATCAAGAAATGTCGGCCTGGTCCGACGCTACGGCGTTGCGGGCACTGCCTGCCATGTTGGACGACGACGCGCTCGCGGCCTTCAGGTCTGCACGGAGGTCGGACCGCTCCACGCTTAAGGCTGCGCTGGGTCTCATGGCCAAGGTCTACGGACCTCCGTCGGCGTGTCGCCATCACTTTTACGGCCGACGGAAGGCGGTCACGGAGACCGCTCTCGCCTACCGCACGGCGTTGTTGGCTCTCGCCGACGCCGCGTTCCCTCGTATGGACGAGGAAGGCCAGGACGCGATGGTCCTGGAGCAACTGCTCAAGTTGGCGCAGGACCTGGGGGTCCCCATCAACACGGCCGACGAGGTCGATATTTCTTCTTTGCGGGTCGCAACGAGTATACAGGCGTACGAGGTCCTCCAGCGTAAACAGGGGGGCGTCTGCACTGCTGCTGTGGCCTCAGCTCCGGGCCCGGGGTCACCGAGCCCCAAGCCGTCAGCCCACGAGAGGAGGCGTTCACCGCGGGACGACAGGGGGACTGGAGGTCGGGGGTCGTTCGCCTCTGCGATCGGCCCGCAAGCTGGAGCAATCGAGACCTCCGGCGTCCCTCATCACGTGTTATAACTGCGGCCTCCGGGGCCACGTGGCGTCCGGTTGCCGCGCTCCACGTCAGCGCGCCACGGGACCTCGCTGGACGACGACCAAGGCCCCAAGTCATCCCTACTACCCCGGCAAGTCGCGGCACCTCACATGCTCGGCCTACATGCACGACACACATGGGCCGTCGCGTTGCGCCGGAGGAAGGCCGTTAGGGATCGGGGATTCGGTTCGGCGAGGGGGTTCGTGAGGGACCGAGGGGACATTGAATGGTCTGAGTTGGGGCACAGGATAGTGGCTGCGTCGGCGGGATCATCGGTCGTAACGGATTCATTGACGGGGTCGAGGTCAGGGTGTTAGTGGACACGGGGCGTCGGCGACTATTATATCAGACCTCATTTACAACATTCTCCCCGTCCAATGTCGACCTCTGCTCCCGGTGGACGTGCCATTTTACGCGGCAAATGGGGCTCGTTGGGCATTGTCGGCCAGATTAGGGCGTCCATTTGCATTGGAGATATTAAATTGTCGGTCCCGTTTTCGTTTCTTCGTCCTTAGCGGTTCCTTGTCTGTTGGGCACAGATTTTTGGCTAAAATGCCCATTAAAATTCTCATCGATCAGCGTTGCATTGAGTTACCATTGGGTCGAAGTATTTCATTTTTGACGAATCCTACTGAAATTCGGACGGCGTGCGCTACGATACAAGCGCTGGCGACACAGACCGTGCACGTGCCCCGGGTTCACAGATGTTAATTCCCTCCGGTTGAGGAAACCATTGGTTGGGGGACCTCGGAACAGGACATGCTTTTGGGTCCTTCAAATAGGGCTGTCGGGGGCCTCGATTTGTCGGTGGCTCACACTTTGGTTCGGGCTGACAAGGACCCGTTCGTGATGGTTTTAAACGCTGGTTCGCAGCCGGTCGTTATTCAGCAGGGCACTGTGCTAGCTCACGCGGCACGGGTCCCTGCGGAAGAGCGCCTGGTTGCGCATGTTGATCCAAGCCCGGCGCAGAACAATCCATCGAGGGAGGAACTTGAATGGGTCGATTCGCTGTGCGCGGACTCGAACGATTTGTCAACGGCACAGTTGGGTGCGCTGCGTGCTTTGCTGATAGAATTCTCTGATGTGTTCAGTAAGCATAAATATGACATTGGGTGCACGGACCTGTTGCGCCACCATATTGAAACGGGCGATGCGCCACCGGTCAGGCTCAATCCCTTCCGGCTGAGTCCTGCTGAGAAGGACCACGTTCAGTCGGCCGTCAACGATATGCTGGCGGCCGACATTATTTCGCCTTCTTCCAGTCCTTGGGAGCACCTATTGTGCTGGTTAAAAAGCAAGACGGGTCCTTGCGATTTTGCGTAGACTTCCGTCGCCTGAATAAAATCTCTGTGGCTGACGCGTATCCGCTCCCAGAATGGACGAGTCCCTCGATGCATTGTCTGGTGCGCGATATTTTCTACTCTTGATTTATTATCGGGATTCTGGCAGCTGCCACTCGACGACGAGTCTAGACCTAAGACAGCATTTCGGACTCCAGGGGGCCTGTTCCAGTTTAACCGGTTACCCATGGGACTTCACTCCGCTCCCGCGACGTTTCAGCGCCTAATGGAGTTGGTTTTGTCGGGCTTGCAATGGATACTTGCTTGATTTACCTAGACGATGTCATTGTTTTCAGTTAAACGTTTGAGGAACACCTCCAGCGGTTGCGGGGGTGTTCTTGCGGATGCGATCGGCTAAATTAAAGTTTAAACCTGCCAAATGCCACCTTCTTCGTAAGTCCGTGAGATACTTGGGCCACATTGTCGATTCTTCGGGATCTCTACCGATCCCGCGAAGACGAACTGTGTCAGTTCATGGCCAACGCCCACATCGGTTTCGAACGTGCGCAGTTTCATCGGTTTCGCTTCTTACTACCGCCGATTCGTTGAGCATTTCGCCACCATTGCAAAACCCTTGCACGCTCTAACGGCAAAAGGAGTCAAGTTCCGATGGGGACCGGAGGAGGAGGCCGCGTTCTGCTCCTCCGGGACGCCTTGGTGGGTGCCCCGCCCTTGCGTTATCCCGACTTTTCAAGTCCCTTCTTGCTAGACACGGATGCTAGCAACACGGGCATTGGGGGGTGCTCTCACAGGTCGTTGGGGGAGTCGAAAGGGTGGTCGCATATGGTAGCAGGGTTTTGTCGCTGGCGGAGCAGCGCTACTGCGTCACCCGTCGCGAGTTGCTGGCTATTGTTTTTTTGTACAGCAATTTAGACCGTATCTCTATGGCCGTCACTTTACGGTCCGGACGGACCACGCGGCGCTTCAGTATTCATTGAGGGTCGCCCAACCCTCGGGCCAATTGTCACGGTGGTTGGAAGTCCTCCAGGACTATCAGTTCACGACCACATACCGTAAGGGGTTGCGCCACACTAACGCCGATGCCCTGTCGCGATTGTCGCCTTGTCACAAATGTGCGTGCTTAATGGGATCGGCGCGCTTAAAACCGCCAGCTGCGGAAAGTATGGGGCGTTGGCCGCGACCGCGGATGCACCGATCGGTGATGTTCCTGCTACCCCTGAGGGAGAGGACTCGCTGCTCTCACTGTCGCTGATTGAGTGGGGCCATCTCCAAATGGCTGACAGCTCCCTGCTAGCATTGCGTCGCAGGGCGGGGGTCCCGAGGAGGGCCGGGAGCGAACTGGCTCCTGGGTACTCAAGCAGGGCCTGTTGATGAGATGGGACAATTTGTCCAGGAGGCACGCACTCGTGGTGCCTTCCGCTGTGCGGGGGAAAGTTGTCTTGGCCGCACATGAACGCCTCTTGCATTTGGGAGTAAACAAAACGCTCGCTCTGCTTCAGCATGACTATTATTGGCCGGGGATGGGGAGTGATGTGGTGAATATTCTAAAGGGGTGTGTTGAGTGCGCCAGACGAAAACCGCCGCCCGTGGCGTCAAATCCCCCGCTGCAATCTATTCAGGTCTCGCGCACTAACGAGCTCGTTGCGCTCGATATTTTGGGGCCTTTTCCAGTCACGCCTAGGGGAAATAAGTACCTGTTGGTTGGGGTCGAATATTTTACCCGGTGGCCTATGGCGTGGCCACTCGCCAACCAGTCGGCGGCGGCTGTGACGGACGCCTTTGTCCAGGGCTACGTGCTGGACATGGGGCTCCCGAACGCTTGCTGACCGACCAAGGGAAAATTTTTTCAAGTAAATTGCTGCAAGAGGTGTGCGACCTATTGGGTACTAAGAAGGTGCGTACCTCCCCGTACCACCCACAGACAGACGGGATGGTGGAGCGACTCCACAGGACTTTAACTTCTATGCTGTGCCAGCAGATGTGTGAGGCACATGTTGACTGGGACCTGCAGGTCCCGGGGGTCCTCGCCGCGTATAGAATGGCCCCCATGCAGCAACGGGATTTTCCCCATTCTATCTGATGTATGGTCGGGAAGCCGACCCTCCCATGGAAACGCAGCTGGGACTATCCGCGCCACGAACGAATTCGAAATTGGCTGAACATATTAAATTTAACATTCATAAGCTGACCGAGGCACGGAGGCCGCACGGCTTAATTCGCGGGCTCGCCAAATTGCCAACGAGCGGTTGCGTGCACGGAAGGTGTCCGTGCACAACTGGAAACCAGGCGATAGGGCCTGGCTGCACTGCCCTCAGGCACCTTTGGCTACGTCGCCTAAATTGTTGAAGCCATGGCGGGACCCATGGAGGTCGTGCGGGTTGCACGCCCCCAGTGTGTTCAGATAAAATGGGGAAAGCGCCGTTGGTACGTCCACCCTCCGACTGAAACCGTTCTCGCCTCCATATGGCCTCCCTTTGTGTCGTGAGGGCCGAGCATGTGACGTGACCGACGACCCGAGGGGGAATTGTCTCCGCCTGATCCTCACATGTCTCCGCCTGATCCGCTCCCAGGTGTCTCGGAACTGACAGCTGCCGACCACCGGCGGCCGGATCCCTGCGGCGTGGCCGGTCCTTCCAGGCCCGATCCGCACCTTCCAGGACTGCCGGAGCCACCAGACGGTCGTCAGCGTCCCGTCCCATACGATGGACCGGCCAGGCGGACTCGCGCTCAGTCGCGCAACTTTNCATGACCGACGAATGAGGGGCCGGTGCGGCCGGAGCGCCTCGTCACTGCGTTCCTCTTCCGCTCGACCGCTCTATCACCCGGTGGAGGAGCGAGCGGAGGGGGGGATCGATAGTCACAGAGACACTGGACACGTTCTTTTTCTTGGACGTGCTTTTATTGTGTTGTTCGTCGGTTTGTACATAACTTGTTGTCTAGGTGTTGTGTGTTGTTTGTCGGTTTGTACATAGGTTGTTGTCGGGTGTTGTGTTATTGTTGTTGCGTTACGGGGCACACTGGGGGGTGGGGTTTTGTTGTGTTGTGTTGTGTTGTTTAGCAGCCGGGCCGGCTGCGAGCTATGTGGGAGGGGGTGATGTAGTGGTGATACGCGCTGGGTAGGGATCGTGTGCCAGCGCGTAGTGATTGGCTGTGTGTGTTGGTGACGCGTGCTGACGGTGAAGGATCAGGGGTCAGCGCGGGTCGGGGTTATGACGCAGTGATTGGCTGGGTATCGGTGACGCGCGCTGACAGCGATGGGATCCTGGAGCAAGCGCGCGGGGATTGGTCAACTAAGGGGATGCTCACGTTGAGGTCCGCATACGCTCCGTCTCCGAGAGCGGGGCTATATAAGGGGTGCGCACAGGCGCACAGGGGAGTTGGTGACCAGCGAAGACTGAAGATGGAGGAAGAAGAGATAGGGCCCTGCGGCACCTAGTCCCGCTGTCCTTGTGAGGACCGGGGCTCTGTGTGACCCAGAGGCGGGACCCTGGGACCCGGGGCCGAACGTCCGTGTGAGGGCCGGCCTCGGGACCCAGAGGTTGTGACCCACGCCCAAGCTGGGGTGGGTCTGGAGGCTCCACGGACGTTACGGGGCTGGAGTGCAGTGGGAGCATGCAGTGTGAGCATGCAGCGTGAGCCATAGTAACTACACGTGTCAAGTGGAGTGTGTAGTGGGAAAGGTAGTGACCACATGTGTCAAGTGAAGTGTGTGTAGTGTGAGGAATAGTGACCACACGTGGAATTGTGACAAGTCAAGGTTTAATAAAAAGTGTGCTACCCGTCAAGTGGGTTCCTGCCGTCATTCCGAATACTTCACAAGCATGGATGGGTTACCAGCACCACCTCGTGTGCACTTTGTCTCTCCAATGGCAGTGCTTATACACCACACCAGGTACTCATTTGAGGCTGAGTCAACCGAGGGAGGCCCATGACCGGTTCAGATATTCATCAGTGGTGTTGGCCGTGAGAGGGAATCGAACTCGGTCGCCGGGTTTGTAGGGCAGCTTGCTTGACCGCACACACATACATACTATGTATGATGGGTACACTATGGGTACAATCATAGATAACCATGGATAACGGTAAGACATCGAGCAACGGATAATAGGAGTTTTTGCGGATCCTGCAGTTGCCACGGGTAAGAGGGCCGCGGATAAGAGGAATTCTGTGTCTGGTTGGACTGCAGGGCGGCTCTGTGGACTGGGTTTGTCCGCAACCCGCGAGCGAACAACGCCGCGACTGTCGGAAAGCCCGAACTTACCCAGCGCCCGGTTTCCGAGCAGTGACTCTGTCATGCCGCCGCCACGAAGCCGTTCGGCAGGCGCCCAAATCCCGACCTCGCCACCACCAAGCAACGGAGCCAACCCCGCGTCCCCCTCACCTCACCTCACACGAACACACCCGCACGCATTCCCCCCCCCCCCCCCATAGAGCTCCGAGGGGAGGTCACCTGGCCGACCGGTTTTTATCCGAGAAACCCTTATCGGGGTTAACTCTCACGGTTTCCGGCGATCAGGGAATTGGACGACCTCCCCCGTGCTACGTTGCGCCGCGCGCTGCGACCAGCCTTAATATGGTGTGGTCGCGGCATGGGGCATTCGGCCACGCGGTTGAGGCGCATTTCCCCCACACACACCCCCACGGGTCGACGGGGCAAGCAGGGGAGGGACGGGACAGCATGAATAGCGGGACCGCAGGCGCTGTTGCGCATAGTCATGGAGGGTTGGGATAATTACGCTTGAGCGCGCAGGCCCCATTGTTAGGAAGGGTAAGGGAGTAATTAGGATGTACGCCGCCAACGCAGCTCACTGATTAGCAGATCAAAAGCGCCGGAACCGCCGTGCGCGGGCTCGAGGTGCACGAGCCCATTGTTCAGCGCAGCATCCCCTTTGAGGTAGGGAGGATAAATAGAGGGGCGCAGAGGGGAAATCGCTCTCTTCCTCCAGCGCCACGCGACCAGACGCAGTTCCAGCCAGCGACCCGGACGTCCGTGCGACGCACCGAGGCACGCGGTTAGCACAAGGATCAGCGGACCGCCGTGGACACTTAACAGTGAGTAAGAAGGTGAATTAGAATCATAGCAGATAAATCGGGAATAGGTATAGAGGTATCAGCGTAGGCCAGCCTCGTCGACTCACTGATTCAACCTTAGTTACCAGGTAATAAATCATTAATAGCGAAGCGTGGTCTCGCGTGATCTTGTCGTGCAGTGTGAGCGTGTGGGTGCGCGTGTGTACGCAGTGATTCTGTAGTGCTGCGGCTCGCCTCGGGGGAGCGCTGCGCAGAGCGGTGCGAGAGTGGGTGTCGCGTGTGTTCACTCCGTGTGTGATACCGGTGCGCGATCATAACGTGAGTGGAGTGTGAGTGCGCGGAGCGGCGTGTGTGTGGGAGTGCGTATACGTTCGTTACATGTCGGATACGGATGCGCATTGGTAATGTGCCGCACAGGGCTATACTGCGAGCACGGCGTTTGATTGATGATGATGTGCGTACGTATGCTCTTAGCGTGGGAGCGCGGCGCGAGGCTGTAACAGTAGGGGCGTCGCGTTCGAATGCCGGCGGAACCGTAGCGGGTAATAGGGAGGTGGGGTAACGTAAACGGAATAGGGGATGCAGGCGGGAGGGACCCCGGGTGCCAACGGCCCCACAAATTGGTGTCAGAAGCGGTACGGACCCCCGCGTTACCTCACGCTAAAATAAGACTAATATTTACCGGCCGGGGGCCCCTTCGTGGAAGGCATTCGCCCGCAATCTCTTAGGGGCCAAGGAAATTAATGGATGGACGGACGCGCAGGCAGTACATCAACTTAATATGAATCTTGATGGGCGGGCAGCCGATTTTGTAGAAGCGTTACCTGCGAGCGCACAGACACAGCTAGAGGAGCTGATGCGCCGACTTGATCAGCGTTTTGGCACGCGTGACGAGGAGGAAGCAAAATCGGCCTTAGAGGCACGCCGTCGCCAACCTGGCGAAGATCTACGTGATTACGCCGAGGATGTGCGCGAGTTAACAAAGATCGCACGCCCGGGGTACGCAACTGATGTTATTGAGGAACTGGCCGCCGAGAAAATCCAGCGGTACCTGTCTCGCACGGCGTGGTGGCAGCCAGACATGAGCTGCCCACGTCTTCCCTTTAACGCCCTTGTCGAGCGCGCACGTAAGTGTGAAAGAATACACAGCGAACGCGCGCAGCTCCAGGGGCTGGGACGAGAGCGCGCCATTGCGAGCCTGCTCTCGGAAGACGAGGAGGAGGAACAGGAGCTCGCGAGGACGGTAAGGGGCCGGGAAAGAGAGCCTCCAGTGTCCCGCGAGACAACCCCGGGATGGGTTGCCGGTATACAAACGGGTATGAATGATGTCTCCGGCCAGGTAACCCAGATAGACAACAAGGTAACCCAGGTAGGTGACAGGGTAACCCAGGTAGGTGACAGGGTAACCCAAGTAGACAACAAGGTAACCCAAGTACGGGCACACATGACTGCGCTGGAAACAATGGTAGAGACGTCTTCTTGGTTCTTTCGGTAAAGTCACGTAGAAGGGAAGTAATAAAATAATAAAAATAAAACATAATAAAACAATTCTCACGACGTTTCGGCCACAACGCAAGCAGCCGTCCTCAGGTGAAAACCAGGTCCGTCGAGGCGACAGAGTCTGAATGAAAGAGCACACGAGCTTGGAGCATATATATAAGCTGGGCGCATTGACAAAGGAATTTGCATATCAAAAGGAATTTAGCATATTTATGGGAAATGCAGGAATGTGATTAGTACTGCATATGCATGTGCATTATGCAGGATTAACAGCATCAAAGGGAGCTGCATAATGCACATGCATATGCAGTACTAATCACATTCCTGCATTTCCCATAAATATGCTAAATTCCTTTTGATATGGAAATTCCTTTGTCAATGCGCCCAGCTTATATATATGCTCCAAGCTCGTGTGCTCTTTCATTCAGACTCTGTCGCCTCGACGGACCTGGTTTTCACCTGAGGACGGCTGCTTGCGTTGTGGCCGAAACGTCGTGAGAATTGTTTTATTATGTTTTATTTTTATTATTTTATTACTTCCCTTCTACGTGACTTTACCGAAAGAACCAAGAAGATGAATCCCTGCAGTCACGAAAGCTTTAAATCGAAATTTAATGGTAGAGACGGTCCAGGCCGAGGTAGGAGGATTAACTGGGAGAGTGGCTCGACTAGAGGCAGAGTCGGGGCAGCGGCGTGCCGGAGGGGGATAGGGAACGGACGGGGGGGCTCCTACGGGACGGCCCCCGTGCGTGTTACCTGTGTGACCGGCGAGGGCATCTCGTGAGAGACTGTCCGCAGATCGCCCGCGCTAGAAACGCGCCGGGGTTAAAACCCCAACGCCCCTAGAGAGTGGACCATCTGGGGGTGCATTCGAAGCGGTCCCGATGCAAAAAGACGGTAATAAATGATTATTTGGTTCTTTCGGTTAAGTCACGTCTAAAGATAAAATAATAAATTAAATTAAATAATAGCATACGACGTTTCGATTGCAACACAAGCAATCATCATCAGGTATAATGAAATAGCGACATAAAATCTAACCAGAAAACTATAGACAGACATTAGCAGACAGATATCACCAAGATACATAGAGGGAGCAACACAGGAACCAGAGAGGGGTGATCATCTCTGTGGGGTGGCCTTAAATAGACAGAGGGGGAGGAGGCAGAGAGAGGAGGGGTTGGGGAAAACATTTGCATATCAATGAGTGGTCCAAAAACAAGGTTCTGCAAGTGCGATGACACGGCAAGCAAGTCTGAAATCAGAAGGACAAACTAAATTCAATAACCTAGCAAAATGTAATGTAATACAACACAGAGGGTCGGTCAACACACAATTAACGCATAGCCTGGTTGATTACGTATAAAGTTCTAAGTTAGAATTTAAGTGGAACATTCCAAAGAGAAGACACAGGCAGAGAGAGAGAGAGAGAAAAAAGGATAAGCTCAAACTTCCCCGTAGAAGTGGTTCAATCTTAAGTCGTATGCGTAATGATTATTTGGTTCTTTCGGTTAAGTCACGTCTAAAGATAAATTAAATTAAATAATAGCATACGACGTTTCGATTGCAACACAAGCAATCATCATCAGGTATAATGAAATAGCGACATAAAACTAACCAGAAAACTATGACAGACAAGCAAGTATCAAAATCGAGAGCAACACAGACATGCCGTGGGGTGGCCTTAAATAGGAGAGGCTAAGGCCAACAGAGATGATCACCCCTCTCTGGTTCCTGTGTTGCTCCCTCTATGTATCTTGGTGATATCTGTCTGCTAATATGTCTGTCTATAGTTTTCTGGTTAGATTTTATGTCGCTATTTCATTATACCTGATGATGATTGCTTGTGTTGCAATCGAAACGTCGTATGCTATTATTTAATTTAATTTTATCTTTAGACGTGACTTAACCGAAAGAACCAAATAATCATTTACTGCAGTCACGAAAGTTCTAAAATTAAGATTGACGGTAATAATGGCGAGCGAGTGATCTCCACACAGGTTCCAACAACAACGCCCACGGAAACGGTGACTCCTGGCGACTGGCTACGGGAGCTGGTGGCGGGGATCACGGGGGCCACGTCGCTGGTGGAAGGAGAGGTAAACAGAGTGCGTACCCGAATCCTGCTGGACACGGGGGCGGTGGCCTCGCTCGTGAGCGCAGCGCACTGCAGCGCGATCGGGGTCGACGTGCGTCACCTGCAGGCACCGGACCGCGCGCTGCACACGGCGAGCGGAGCCGGAATGGGGCTGCTGGGGAGAGCCACCCTAGAGGTCCGCATAGGCAGTCAGGTGTGCACCCAGGAGTTCTACGTGTCGAGTGCGTTGTGTCACGAGTGTATCGCAGGTACCGACCTCTTAGAACGGCTGGGACTCAACGTGCAACCCCGCCAGCGATGCGCCACCATGGAGAGCAACGGCGAGCGGATACCGTTCTTGGGACGAGAACCGACGCGCCCCCGCTTCGCACCTGTGGCCGCTATCCTGGCGATGGCAGTCACCATCGGCCCGCTCACCGAGATGCTGGTGCCGGTGGCAACATCCCCCACCGACCCCGCGCTCCGACCATTAGGAGAGGTAATGCTAACTCCTCACCCGGAGTTGGCAAAACGGTATGGGATAGTGGGATCCGCCACGTTGGTAAACGCAGATGGGGACCGATTGTTTATGCGGATGTTTAACCCCCACAATACCCCAGCGACACTGCGACGGCGCACCCCGATAGCCACCGTACACCCCCTGCACGCACGCCACTCTAACGACTCGGTGTTCGCACTCTGGGCTGAAGACCCCGGTCGTCCTGAGGGTGACCAGGACCTGGCCTGGCGAGTCGGCCCGACTCCCCGAGCCGAGGTCGTTCCCTGCTCGACGCGTTACATGTACCATGGGCGGATTTACCTAAGGGAGAGGGCGATCGGCTGCGCGAGTTACTGCGGGAGTATGCCGACGTATTCAGTGAATACGACTCGGACGTGGGTCGGACCGATCTTGTTAAGCACCAAATTGACACCGGTGCAGCCCGACCCATCAAACTCCCTGCATACCGAGTGGGCGCACCCGAATGCGCCCAAATCAAAGAGGCAGTTGGGGACATGCTTCGCGATAACATAATTCAGCCCTCGGCGAGCCTCTGGTCAGCCCCAGTGGTACTAGTAACGAAAAAGGATGGGTCAACCCGGTTCTGCGTCGATTACCGTAAACTAAATGCAGTCACGCTCGGCGATGCCTTCCCCATACCCCGCATCGACGACACCTTCGACAGCCTCGCCGGAGCGCGATATTTTTCCACCCTCGATCTCGCGTCCGGGTACTGGCAGGTGGAAATGGCGGAGGAGGATCGGCCAAAAACCGCATTCACCACCCCGATGGGGCTATTCGAGTTTCGAGTACTCCCGTTCGGACTCACAAATGCGCCTGCGACGTTCCAGCGGCTGATGGAGTTGGTGATGCGGGGCTTGCAATGGGAACAGTGCCTGATTTACTTGGACGATGTGATAGTGTTCAGTAGATCTTTGTCTGAGCATTGGTCCAGGCTTCGAGAGGTGTTCCAGCGACTGCGAGCGGCTCATCTCAAGCTCAAGCCACGTAAGTGTTACATCGCACAACGCGAGGTGGGGTACCTCGGGCATCGCGTCAGCGAGGCAGGCGTGCACACCGATCCGGAGAAGGTACGCGCCGTAGTGGAGTTGCCACGGCCAAGGAATCTGACGGAGATCAGATCATTTTTGGGGCTCGCCACCTATTATCGTCGATTTGTAAAGGGATTCAGCGAGATTGCACGCCCTCTCACCCAACTCACCTCCCCTAAGCACCCCTACCAGTGGACGGGGGCCTGCCAGACGGCCTTCACCACTCTCAAAGATCACCTCACCCACGCCCCCACCCTCGCTTTCCCCGATTTTACCACCGATTTTATTTTGGACACCGACGCCTGCAGCAGCGGGCTGGGCGCGGTGTTGTCACAGGTACAGGATGGGACGGAACGAGTCATCGCGTACGCCAGCCGGACCTTGAGTGGGGCCGAGCTGAACTATTGCGTGACCCGCCAAGAGTTGTACGCCGTGATTTTCGCATGCAAACAGTTCCGGCCGTATTTGTACGGCAGGAGATGTCGCGTACGCACTGACCATTATGCTCTGCAGTTTCTTCTTACATTCAAGGAGCCGCGGGGCAGATGGCCCGGTGGTTGGCGCAGTTGCAGGAGTACAACCTGCAAATCGAGTATCAGGCTGGTCGGACGCATGCAAACGCGGACGCCTTGTCGAGGCGACCCACGGTGTACGCCGAGACGAGGGCGGAGGAGGCCTGCCGGTGTTTCACGGGGGACGCTGCCGGCAGGCAACGGACCCCGAGAGGCCGCGGCCACTGACCCCCCCCCCCCCAGCGAGAGAGAGTGCAGTGTGCGCCACAGAGGCCCTCACAGGTGGCACTGAGGATCCCGTTGACCGCCCGGCAAGCGCGGGACCCGCGGCTCGGGACCGATCGGACGGATCCAGGAGGACGTCGGCTGCGCCTTCCCGGGCCTAAACGACGAGCAGCTGAGACAGACCCAGCAGCGAGATCGGATCTTGCGGCAGTGGAGGCGGCACTGCGGGAGGAAAAGAGCGCCCTACCAGGACCCTGGAGCGGTTTGTATGCCCGGTTGTGTGTGCAGAACGGAGTGGTACGGGAGTTAACCGAGGCCGGCCAGCCGGGGTGCATTTGTGTTCCTGCCCAGATGCGACCCCAGCTGCTACGGCTGGTGCATGACCACCCACTAGGGGCCACGATGGGGAACGACGTACTCGAGAGACCCTGCGTCGCCAGTATCTCTGGCCCAAATTGGCACAAGACGTGGCGGCCTGGGTACAGGGCTGCCGCGCCTGTCAGCAGTGCGGGCCGAAACCGGCACGATACCAGGTACCCCTAAGGCCGTTCCGCGTCAGCCGCACGAATCAGCTGGTCGGGATCGACCTACAGGGGCCATTCCGCGATCCCATCGAGGCAACCGATATATCCTAGTCGCAGTAGAGTATTTCACCCGCTACCCGTGGCAGTGGCCATCCCTGATAAAACGGCCTTGTTGGTGGCCGGGCATTTGTGGAACACTACGTACTTAAGCACCGGATTCCAGAACGAGTCCTCACCGACCAGGGTAGCGAGTTCGAGGCCGAGTTGTTCCAGGCACTGTGCCGAGAGTTCGGAATCCAGAAGGACCGAACCACAGCGTACCACCCCAGGCGAACGGTATGGTGGAGCGCATGAATCAGACCTTAGCGGGGAAACTCAAACGTATGGCGGCCGCAAATCAACGGGATTGGGACGAACACCTCCCCTACGCCCTTTTCGCCTACGCCACCACCGTACACACGTCGACGGGACAAACCCCGTTTTTAATGATGTTCGGCCGCGAGTTTCGTTTACCCGCAGATCTGCTATTCGGCGTCTCTCCCCCCAGCCGGAGGAGGGAAGCCGCCCCGTGGAACACCTGTTGGAGACCCTGCGAGAAGCCCGAGGCCGAGCATACCCACAAGGGGAAGCCGCGCATCGGCGGCAGGAACAGGGCACCCGACCCCGCATGGAACGCCCCTTATTCCTGACAGGCGCTAAGGTGTGGCTACACACCCCTCACGTCGGGGCCGGGCAGGTGGGGAAACTGACGACCTACTGGCGGGACCCTGGACCGTGGTGCGACAGATCTCCCCCTGGACGGTTCTAATTTATGGCGGGGAGAGGGATCGAGAGACGGTGGTCAACGTCCGCCGCTTAAAACCGTGGAAAGTGGCCCCGGCGAGAGAGAACCCCGTCACCCGAAGGCCCCGAAATCCTGGAGTACCCACACCCCTCGTGTTGGGGGGCCTCGCACCTACATGGGCCCCGCCGGGCCCCCGAGACGCCCCGACCCCGCCAGGGGCGGCGCGGACGACGGCTCCTAAACCCTTCCGCTGCTGAGTTTGTGCCCCAGCCCACAGGTACCGAGGGACAGGGAGAGCCGCTGGAGTGGAGGAGGAGGCCACCGCAGGAGCTACAGAGGACGGCGCCACCCGCCGAGACCAGCCACAAGGTCCGGACGGATCCCCCGGACCCGCAACGTTTTCTCGTGGGCGCGGCCCAAGCGAGGTGCTCCAGTCAACCGGGACGGGGAGCGAGCGGAGGGGGGATCGATAGTCACAGAGACACTGGACACGTTCTTTTTCTTGGACGTGCTTTTATTGTGTTGTTCGTCGGTTTGTACATAACTTGTTGTCTAGGTGTTGTGTGTTGTTGTTGATTTTTTTCTTTGTGTTGGTTGTCGGTTTGTACATAGGTTGTTGTCGGGTGTTGTGTTATTGTTGTTGCGTTACGGGGCACACTGGGGGGGTGGGGTTTTGTTGTGTTGTGTTGTGTTGTTTAGCAGCCGGGCCGGCTGCGAGCTATGTGGGAGGGGGTGATGTAGTGGTGATACGCGCTGGGTAGGGATCGTGTGCCAGCGCGTAGTGATTGGCTGTGTGTGTTGGTGACGCGCGCTGACGGTGAAGGATCAGGGGTCAGCGCGGGGTCGGGGTTATGACGCAGTGATTGGCTGGGTATCGGTGACGCGCGCTGACAGCGATGGGATCCTGGAGCAAGCGCGCGGGGATTGGTCAACTAAGGGGATGCTCACGTTGAGGTCCGCATACGCTCCGTCTCCCGAGAGCGGGGGCTATATAAGGGGTGCGCACAGGCACACAGGGGAGTTGGTGACCAGCGAAGACTGAAGACGGAGGAAGAAGAGATAGGGCCCTGCGGCACCTAATCCCGCTGTCCTTGTGAGGACCGGGGCTCTGTGTGACCCAGAGGCGGGACCCTGGGACCCGGGCCGAACGTCCGTGTGAGGGCCGGCCTTCGGGACCCAGAGGTTGTGACCCACGCCCAAGCTGGGGTGGGTCTGGAGGCTCCACGGACGTTACGGGGCTGGAGTGCAGTGGGAGCATGCAGTGTGAGCATGCAGCGTGAGCCATAGTAACTACACGTGTCAAGTGGAGTGTGTAGTGGGAAAGGTAGTGACCACACGTGTCAAGTGGAGTGTGTAGTGGGAAAGGTAGTGACCACACGTGTCAAGTGAAGTGTTTGTAGTGTGAGGAATAGTGACCACACGTGGAATTGTGACAAGTCAAGGTTTAATAAAAAGTGTGCTACCCGTCAAGTGGGTTCCTGCCGTCATTCCGAATACTTCACAAGCATGGATGGGTTACCAGCACCACCCCGTGTGCACTTTGTCTCTCCAGTGGCAGTGCTTATACACCGCACCAGGTACTCATTTGAGGCTGAGTCAACCGAGGGGAGGCCCATGACCGGTTCAGATATTCATCAGTGGTGTTGGCCGTGAGCGGGAATCGAACTCGGTCGCCGGGTTTGTAGGGCAGCTTGCTTGACCGCACACACATACATACTATGTATGATGGGTACACTATGGGTACAATCATAGATAACCATGGATAACGGTAAGACATCGAGCAACGGATAATAGGAGTTTTTGCGGATCCTGCAGTTGCCACGGGTAAGAGGGCCGCGGATAAGAGGAATTCTGTGTCTGGTTGGACTGCAGGGCGGCTCTGTGGACTGGGTTTGTCCGCAACCCGCGAGCAAACAACGCCGCGACTGTCGGAAAGCCCGAACTTACCCAGCGCCCGGTTTCCGAGCAGTGACTCTGTCATGCCGCCGCCACGAAGCCGTTCGGCAGGCGCCCAAATCCCCGACCTCGCCACCACCAAGCAACGGAGCCAACCCGCGTCCCCCTCACCTCACCTCACACGAACACACCCGCACGCATTTCCCCCCCCCCNGCCCATAGAGCTCCGAGGGGAGGTCACCTGGCCGACCGGTTTTTATCCGAGAAACCCTTATCGGGGTTAACTCTCACGGTTTCCGGCGATCAGGAATTGGACGACCTCCCCCGTGCTACGTTGCGCCGCTGCGACCAGCCTTAATATGGTGTGGTCGCGGCATGGGGCATTCGGCCACCGCGGTTGAGGCGCATTTCCCCCCACACACACCCCCACGGGTCGACGGGGCAAGCAGGGGAGGGACGGGACAGCATGAATAGCGGGACCGCAGGAGCTGTTGCGCATAGTCATGGAGGGTTGGGATAGATACGCTTGAGCGCGCAGGCCCCATTGTTAGGAAGGGTAAGGGAGTAATTAGGATGTACGCCGCCAACGCAGCTCACTGATTAGCAGATCAAAAGCGCCCGGAACCGCCGTGCGCGGGCTCGAGGTGCACGAGCCCATTGTTCAGCGCAACATCCCCTTTGAGGTAGGGAGGATAAATAGAGGGGCGCAGAGGGGAAATCGCTCTCTTCCTCCAGCGCCAGGCGACCAGACGCAGTTCCAGCCAGCGACCCGGACGTTCGTGCGACGCACCGAGGCACGCGGTTAGCACAAGGATCAGCGGACCGCCGTGGACACTTAACAGTGAGTAAGAAGGTGAATTAGAATCATAGCAGATAAATCGGGAATAGGTATAGAGGTATCAGCGTAGGCCAGCCTCGTCGACTCACTGATTCAACCTTAGTTACCAGGTAATAAATCATTAATAGCGAAGCGTGGTCTCGCGTGATCTTGTCGTGCAGTGTGAGCGTGTGGGTGCGCGTGTGTACGCAGTGATTCTGTAGTGCTGCGGCTCGCCTCGGGGGAGCGCTGCGCAGACCGGTGCGAGAGTGGGTGTCGCGTGTGTTCACTCCGTGTGTGATACCGGTGCGCGATCATAACGTGAGTGGAGTTGGAGTGCGCGGAGCGGCGTGTGTGTGGGAGTGCGTATACGTTCGTTACGTGTCGGATACGGATGCGCATTGGTAACGTGCCGCACAGGGCTATACTGCGAGCACGGCGTTTGATTGATGATGATGTGCGCACGTATGCTCTTAGCGTGGGAGCGCGGCGCGAGGCTGTAACAGTAGGGGCGTCGCGTTCGAATGCCGGCGGAACCGTAGCGGGTAATAGGGAGGTGGGGTAACGTAAACGGAATAGGGGATGCAGGCGGGAGGGACCCCGGGGGCCAACGGCCCCCACAACTCAACGCGTGCTATAAATACCCCACGCGGAATGTGCCAGCGGGCAATAAAGCAGATAGATACCCGATAAGCGCCCGTGGGCACTGCGTGTGACATGGAACAAACCCACGCGTATGAGGGTGATCTCTCAAAGCTCTGCGCAGATGGATTAATCTACAGACTCAATCAACTCGGTGGACCCGATCTGTATGTGGAGTCTACTTGGTGCTGCACTTCACGAGCCTCGCTGTCCCTATATCAGAACCCCAGGCAAGCCCTTGTGGTCTCCCATCCGAGCGCTAACCAGGCTTCAGTCTGCTTAGAATGCGAGATCCGACAAGATCGGGCGTATAAAGGTGATTGCTGGAAGACAAATGGCGATGCAAATTCTGCTGTTGAGTATAAATCTAGAAGCGCAATAGGCCGTTGGCCGAAGGGGCCGTCCATAAATGACGTCACGCACCTGGGGGGGGGGCCAGACATTTGTGACGATGTGTGACGAGGGGGGGGGTGAGAAATGTGACGTCACTTAAAAATGCGCAACTTTAAATAAATATAGAATTGTTATAACAACACTCCTACAACATCAGAGTGCAGCGCCACATTAAATACGCACTACAATGACAATAGTTTAAAGCGATTTGAAGCATGTTTTATTTTCAAAATGGAAATATGATTTTGAGGGGGACGAGCTTTGTGACGTCATATTTGAGGGGGATCTGACTTTTGTGACGTCATTTATGGACGGCCCCTAAACAAAAACAATACATGTTTTGGTATTTATATATTTTCCGATGTACTTATTTTATCTAGAATTCTCCATGACGTGCATAACGAGTTTTAATGTGAATAGTCCATACACGTACAACGAAGCAATGCCCGATCTACAAATACGAAGGAGACATCACAGCGATACGCTCAACTGCTCCTGACGCGGTTATCTGGTTTGACCACCCGAATGTGAAATTGCAGTTGTTGCTCTGCATCTACATCAGTCATAGAAAATAAGCAGAATGGGAATAGTGTGGTAGCAGGGGCACTCAGTAGCCCATCCATTGCCTGAAAATCAGGCATACACGGGGCTGCCTCATGTGGCTGCCGTGTTCATGACTGTGGTGTCGGTGTGCGAGTAAAATGGTTCACGTATTTCACTCGCGCGTTCACGTGTCAGGACAACCGACAGCCCGCGATGTTTGGTGGATTTATAAACCCGCCGTGACGTCAGTTAATTACCTGATGATCCAATTGTGATTGTTTATTCAAGTAGCACCACACAAATGACATTATTATAAGCACGATACTCTTTTACTTCATCCATCAATCCATTTCCTTCATAAATCGTACGATTAGTAAGAAATAACTATCATGCTAAATCTCTTTTTTCAGTTTCACCTCGTATTCAAATTGTGCTGTTGGCGTCATGAGATGGGAAGTTGACTGGAACGAGGCCTTCGGCTCGCTAGGATGGAGTCCACGCGTGTGCTGTGCTGCATTCTCCTGGCACTCAACGCCCACGGAGAGGGATGTTCCACATCTTTGTGCGATCCACCAATCCTCACCTCCACAGTGCTGGATTATGGGCGTGCAACACAACGTCTGGCAAATAATATACACTCGACTGGGAATCATTCTAGATTTTATGAGGAATTTCAAGAATGATTCACCATGTTTCATGTACAAGCTACATGATGTTTTCACTCGCGATTTTACTTTTTTAAACTAAAACCACCTTCGGCACAGGTTAAACGAATATTATTGAAATTGTAGCCACACTACATGAATTGGTATGGGGTCAAAATTGGTCGACATCCAGGTAACGTTAGACTCGCCGTAGATAAGTCAGCAGCGTTTCTTGTCAAGAACATTGAATACAAGGTCTGTCGGCAGAGTGGCTGCATGCATTTGCATTGGGCGCATAACTCGCCTCTGTGAGTGGGTTCTAGAACTGCACGCAGGTACATGACAGAATCCACAGAGCTACACTATGTTACTGTACCCCCGGTACCCATACAACTCCATGCAGTACATAGGAAAGTTCAAATAATTACGCTGGGTATCCGTACTGCACACACCTTTAGAAATTGATTCGGGAGAGGTCATGCCCACACGCACTGTGCTGTATCTGGTCGGACTGGCAGGGCGGCTGTGTGGGCTGGGCTTCTCAGGAACAGGCGAGGTAACAACACTGCGACTGTCGGAAAGCCCCTAACTTACCTGCGCACCCGGCATCCGGATAAAGGGACTGTTTGTAACGCCTGACTTTGACCCTGAGACCAGTCGTGGTGTTGTAAAGAACACAAACTCGTGGGCACTCCGGCTTCGTGTTGAATAGGTTCACGTCCTGCATTGGCAAACACAAGATCCACCAATATATTTTAAATGTCTGTATGTTAAACTTGCATGGTACCGTACATAGTGAACCGTGCTAATCGGAGGTGCGGGGGAGGACAACAAATAAAGCGTGATAGGTGAACACGCAGGGGCTTTGGCGACCACTATCATCCATAATCGAGGTTTTGTTTGGGTTAGATCGCGTAAATATGTGTCGTTAAAACCCGCCACCACCCGGCACAGCCAACGAGTAAGGGTTGTCACGTAAACAGAACATGCCAATTCGTCACTAGTGCAGCACACCGGTGTGTTGGAGAGCCAAGCCACAACATTTACAATCTGAGTACGACGTTTCGCCAGTAATTACAACTAACTTCATCAGGCGACAGCCAGATTTGTGAAGCCCTCCTGTTTCGTTCCACGCTTCTGCGCTCTTGCACAATGTGGGGGGGGGGATTACTGAGGCAACGCACATTATGCATGTGCATTTGCGAGCCCTTTAATCTTGTCCTTCCTTCCATTGTGTGTATTACAATAGCAATCCCTATTGAAGTACAGTATGGTGGCCTGTATAGGCATGCCTTTTATCGATAAAGCAGTCATGTTGGCCTGATCGAGCATCTCTCCCAATTGTTTGAGCCTCTTATCAGCAGCAGTGTTACGATGGAGACTGACTGCCACTCTAGGAATGTGGAATTCCACTGCTGGCTCATGGCCACAAATGAAATCAGTGCCACCGCAGTGCTCGAATAGAGAGGAAATTTACTTTGGCTTTTGGTCTTGAGAGTTTCAACTAAATACCTTGGTGACTGATGGCTATTCTCGCTGCCTATCCAGCTATGGAAGCGCTTATAAGCAGTTGCTTTTTGAGGCTTGCCCCCTCTTTTCTCTCCGCCTGATAAAGACCGCTTCTGTTACGATCAAAACGTCGTGGGTATTTTGCTTTTCTTTTTATTTTTTTTATTTATACTTCTATTATTTTTTATTTTCTATCTACGTGACTTTACCGAAAGAACCTAGAATATGTTTATAATCTTCATTAATTCTTTAATGTTCGAGCATGTAAAAATCAGCACTCGTGATGTGTGCACAATGATATGAGTGAATCACCTTGCAGGAGAAACTATAATTGTGACTTATTCATCCACGATATCCACACTAAGCCGTATTACCTTTTTTCAGGAGGTTCCTGCATTGGGTTTTAATTGTAAGATGTGTAGGAAATTAACGATGAGTGTTTATACAAGTGGAAGACACCAGAGCATCCGTAGAAAAGCTACACGCATGAGGGACAACACTCTATCCCATACAGATGTAAACAGATGGCGGTTAATCCACTTGCTGTACCGCCTTCTCCTGGCGAGCCAGGGTATGGCACCTCGACGCCCACGGGAAGGGAGTTTCACGACACTTGTTTGATCCACCAACCCTTACCTCCCCAGTGCTGGATTACAGGCTGTCTAAGATGTCCTTCATCATCACCATGACATAAACAGCTACATGACAGTACTGCATCTTCCTCAAGTATTGTCATCCACTTTAATAATCGTGTCAGAATTTGCGGTCAATTGAAAATGTTGATTAATGAAAACAACCCAAGATCGATTTTAACTCAACAGCGAACCGTGGTGCAGTCTTAGAGTCGCCACATCGCAGGAATCTGCCACACCTCTACTCGGGACTGAGCCGTTTTGAAGAATAAACCTGAAATCAACCTCAAGTTGACATTGCGTGACCGTGGTGGTATCACATCGAAGCATTGGCTGACGCTGTGGTACAATAGTCAGTGCGCTTCACGAGTAACCCATTAGCCTGAGTGCAATGCCAATCGACAGCTAAACTCAATGGCGTTGTGATATCTGAACGAGTCCTATACTTCATCACACTGGCCAGCGTGATGAATATAGTCAACCTCCCTTTGACCACATGCACGGGGAAGTCTTCATCCAGCAGTGGATAATGCAAAGATCCCCTGTGTAACCTCAACAGGTCGTTGAGGCAAGTGCTGTTCGCGAGAACCTATGAAGGCCGGCACGGCACACGAAGGGGTGGATGGCCGGCACCACGCCCGGCCACCTGTGTTTCTCGAGAAGCGATGTTTTTACACCGCACACCACGTACTCATTGTGTCTGTACCTAAAACCTGTACACAAGGGAGACCATGCAATTACACTGTGTATCAGTACCCACAAACCTGTACACAGGTACATAAGGGAGATCTTGTAGCTTCACTGTGTATCTGTACCCACACACCTGTACACAGGTACATGAGGGAGATCATGCAGCTTCACTTTGTATCTGCACCCCCTAGGGATGCGTTCCTGATTTTTGTATCTATCCAAATATTTGGCCTCCATAGAAAATGTTGGTTGATTCAAATGTTTGCTTGCTTCAGATTGATCAGTCTCTCCACGTTTACAAAAACATCATTTTTACTCAAATCATAGGCCCCACGGCCTTCCGAAAATACATCACTTCACCAACATTGATCCAATACAAGCAAACTCTGGACATAGTGCGTCATGAGCAGGCAGGCTTGAATGAATCAATGCTGGTGACCTCAGGATTATTTTCTGTTATGTACAGGATAACTCCTCTCGTCCGCGGTGATGTGAAGCATGGTACATGAAGGTAGCCAGCAACACGCCCGACCACCTTTGTCTCCCTAATGCAATGTTTATGTCGACCTCGGGAAGGCCCATGACCGGTGCACAGTTTCGTCACTGGTGTTGGCCGTGAACAGGAATCTAGCTCGGGTCGCCGGGTTCGTAGTGCAGCGCTCTCACAGCACGCACCCAGACACACACACACAATGTATGATGGGTACACTATGGGTACAATCACCGATAACCAGGGACAATAGTAAGACATTTGGTAACGATAATATGAGTTTTCGCGGACCCTCCAGTTGCCACGGGTAATAGGGCCGCGGATAAGAGGAATTCTCCTGTGTCTGGTTGGACTGCAGGGCGGCTGTGTGGGCTGGGTTTGTCGGAACCGCGTAGCAAACAACGCCGACTGTCGGAAAGCCCCAACTTTACCTGTGCGTCTGGTTTCCGTGCAGTGACTCAACGCGTTTCATGCATTATAAATGCCCCCTGCGGAATGTACTGACAGACAATAAAGAAGTTACCCAGGTAAGTACCCATGGGCACTGCATGTGACATGGAGAAACCCCACGCAGATGAGGGGAAATCTCAAAGCTCTGCACTGATGGATCAATCCACAGACTCAATCCAGTTCGTGGATCAGGTCTGTATGTGGAGTTTACTTAGAGATGCACTTCACAACCCCTGCAGTGCCCAATCCAGAACCCCAGGAAAGCGCTGTGGTCACCCACCGACGCTTACCAGGCTCCACCTGCTTGGCCTGCGAGATCCGACAAGATCAGGCGTAAAAGGTGATTGCTGGAAGGCAAATGCCCATGCAAATGCTGCTGTTTACATCAACCTAGAAGCTCAATAGGCCGTTGGCCTAAACAATGAAAATAATTCTACAATTTTTATATTGAGATATTAGGCCAATTATGTATTTTATTGACTATAATTCTCCAATTAAATTTCGATTTAAAGCTTTAGTGACTGCAGGGATTCATCTTCTTGGTTCTTTCGGTAAAGTCACGTAGTAGGGTAGTAATAAAATAATAAAATAAAACATAATAAAACAATTCTCACGACGTTTCGGCCACAACGCAAGCAGCCGTCCTCAGGTGAAGAACATGTCTGTCGATAAGACAGAATCTGAATGACACGTCCTAGGCTTGGAACGTCTATAATTCTCCAGTAAGTGCACAACCAGTTTCAATGGTAATAGCGTGGTAGCAGGAGGCAGTCAGTAGGGCATCAATTGCCTTGTACACAGGGTTGCCTCATGTGGTTGCCATGTTTATGAATGTCTGCGGTGTGCGAGTAAAATGGTTCACATCGTTCACTCGACCATTCACGTGACCTAGGACAACCCGATAGCTCGCGATGTTTGTGGGATATATAAACCCACCGTGACGTCAGTGAATTACCTGATGATCCAATTGTAATTGTTTATTCAAGTAGCGCCAAACAAATAACATCATCATGAGCACGATACTCATTTTACTTCATCCACTCAATCCTTTTCCTTAATTAATCGTACCACAATTATTAGTAAGCAATTATCGCTCATACTAAATCTCCTTTTTTTCAGTTCCACCTCTTGTTCAAATTGTTTTGTTGGCGTCACGAAATGGAAAGTGACTGGCACGAGGACCATCGGCTCGCTAGGATGGAGTCCACGCGTGTGCTGTGCTGCATTCTCCTGGCACCTCAACGCCCACGGAGAGGAATGTTCCACAATCTTCGTGCGATCCACCAATCCTCGGTTCCACAGTAATGAATCATAGGCTTGCGACACCACTGACCGGCAAATACTATACACTCGACTGGGAATAATTCAAGATTTTATAAGCAATTTAATGCATGATTCAAAGATACATTTATTAGCGCATTTGAAATTAATTTTACACCATATATCATGGAAAAGCTACGTGATGTTTTCTATCATGATTTCACTTTTTTCGATTATTGAAATCACCTTCGACACATGGGGTCAATATTGGTGGACAGCCAGGTAATGTTAGACTCGCCATTACATAAATCCGCAGCATTTCTTGCCAAGAACATTGAAGACGAGGTCTGTCGGCAGAGTGGCTGCATGCATTTGCATTGGGCGTATAACTCGCCGCTGTGAGTGGTTTCAAGAACTGCACGCAGGTACATGACAGAATCCACAGAGCTACACTATGTTACGGTATTTTTAGGTACTAATACAACTCCATGAAGGTACATAGGAAAGTTCAAATAATTACGCTGGTTATCCGTACTGCACACACCTTTAGGAACATTTATTCGGGAGAGGTCATGCCCACACACTGTGCTGTATCTGGTCGGACTGGCAGGGCGGCTGTGTGGGCTGGGCTTCTCAGGAACAGGCGAGGTAACAACACTGCGACTGTCGGAAAGCCCCTAACTTACCTGCGCACCCGGCATCCGGATCAAGGGACTGTTTGTAACGCCTTACTTTGACCCTCAGACTCAGTCGTGGTGTTGTAAAGAACACAAGCTCGTGGGCACTCCGGCTTCGTGTTGAATAGGATTACGTCCTGCATTGGCAAACACAAAAGCCCACCAATATATTATTAAATAAAGCAGGAATGTTGGCCTGATCGGAGCGTCTCACCCAATTATTTGTAGCCTCTTATCAGCAGCAGTGTCACGATGGAAACGTACACACCTGTATAGGTACATTATGGAGATCATGCAGCTACACCGTGCGTTTGTACGTACACACCTGTAAACAGCTACATTAGGGAGATCATGCAGCTACACTGTGTATCTGTACCCACACACCTGTACACAGGTACATTATGGAGATCATGCAACTACACCGTGTGTTTGTACCCACCCACCTGTACACAGCTACATTGGGGAGATCATGCAGCTACACCGTGCTTTGTACATACACACCTGTACACAGGTACATTAGGGAGATCATGCAGCTACACCGTGCGTTTGTACGTACACACCTGTACACAGGTAAATTAGGGAAATCATACAGCTACACCGTGCGTTTGTGCCCCAGAGATGTGTTCCTGATTTTGGATGGATCCAAAAAAGATTAAATAATTGGGCCGAGATACAAAATGTTGGTTGATCCAAATGTTTGTTTGTTTCAGATTGATCGGTCTCTCCACAAATATTTTTACAGATATCATTGGCCCCACGGCAGTCTAAGAATACATCATTTCAGCAACATTCACCAATGCAAGCAAACTCTGGACAAAGTGTCTCAGGCAGGCTTGATTGAATCAATGCTGGTGACTTCAAGATTATTTTCTGCTATGTACAGGATACCTCCTCTCTTCCGTGGTGATGTGAACAAGCAATATTGCAGTTTCTATTATCTGCAGGGTTGGCCACTATTTTACTCTTATGCACGGGGTAAAAATTGGCGGATAACCCTTGGATAATAGGACGGATTTTCCACATTACTCCTCTTATCCTTGCAAAAATTGTGAATAATGAGTTATGGTGTAACATCTGGTACCCGTTGTTAACTCTGCAGGTAATAGGGTAGATTCGCGAAAAATAATAAGCAGAAGGGACACGTATCTGCTTCAAGGACATATGTCTGTCTCTATCTCCGTGTAAGCAACAGAGACGGATATACAGACACACACACCGATGTGAAGACAAAGATCCCCATATAGACTTAACAGACTTTTCTAGCAAGTGATGTTAGCAAACACCTATGACGGCCGACACGTTACACCAGGGGGTAGGTGGCCAGCACCACGCCCGACCACCTTTGTCTCCCTAATGGCAATGTTTGAATCGACCTTGAGGAGGCCCATGACCGGTTCACATTTTCGTCACTGGTGTTTGCCGTGAGCAGGAATCTAGCTCGGGTCGCCGGGTTCGTAGTGTAGCGTGCGAACCGCACCCACACACACGATGTATGATGGGTACACTATGGGTACAGTCACAGATAACCATGGATTACAGTAAGACATCGGGCAACGGATAAGAGGATATTTCACGGATCCTACAGTGTCCACGGGTAATAGGGCCGCGGATAAGAGGAATTATCATATGTCTGGTTGAACTGCAGGACTGGGTTTGTCCGGAACCCGCGTAGCAAACAACGCTGCGACTGTCGGAAAGCCCCGAGCGTTACCTGTGCGTCTGGTTTCCGTGCAGTGACTCAACGCGTTTCATGCATTATAAATGCCCCTGCGGAATGTACTGGCAGACAATAAAGAAGTTGCCCAGGTCAGTACCCATGGGCACTGCACGTGACATGGAGAAACTCCACGCAGATGAGGGGAAACTCTCAAATCTCTGCACAGATGGATCAATCCACAGACTCAATCCAGTTAGGGAACCAGATCTGTATTTGGAGTTTTCTTAGTGCTGCATTTCATAACCCTTTCAATCTCTAAGGGGCCATCCATAAATGACGTCATGCACCTAGGTGGGGGGGGGGGGGGGTCAGACATTTGTGACGATGTGTGACGAGGGGGGTGAGAAATGTGACGTCACATAAAATGTGCAACTTTAAATAAATATATTCAACACGTTCTACTTATTAAATATACTTTTTAATAAATGTTTTCTCCTACAACATCAGAGTTCAGCGCCACATTAAATACGCACTACAATGACTATAGTTTAAAGCGATTTGAAGCATGTTTTATTTTCTTTGAGGGGGGGGGGCAGAGCTTTGTGACGTCATATTTGAAGGGGGGTCTGACTTTTGTGACGCCGTGTGACAAAGAGGGGGGGGGTCAAAAATAGCACAAAATCGCGTGACGTCACTTATGGACGGCCCCTTATTCAGAACTGCAGGCAAGCGCTGTGGGTCACCCATTCTGAGCGCTATCCAGGCTCTAAACTGCTTAGTTTGTGAGATCCGACAAGATCAGGCGTAGAAAGGTGATTGCTGGAGGCAAATCCGATGCAAATGTTTCTGTTTAGCACAGAAGCACAATGGGCCATTGGACTAAATAATTATATCACATTTTTTATAGAGATGCTATTCGAATTATTTTTTATAATTTGCTAGAACCTCCATTACGTTCATAAGGAGTTTTTCAATGGTAAGTGTGGTAGCAGGGGGCACTCAGGAGCGCATCAACTGCCTAAAAATCCGGCGTACACGAGGCTGCCTCATGTGGCTGCCGTGTTCATGACTGTGGTGTCGGTGTGCGAGTAAACTGGTTCACATCGTTCACTCGCGGGTTCACGTGTTCAAGGGCAACCCGACAGCCCGCGATGTTTGGTGGATTTATAAACCCACCGTGACGTCAGTGAATTGCCTGAAAATCCAATTGTGATTGTTTATTCAAGTAACGCCACACAAATGAGATCATCATAAGCACGATAATTATTGTGTTACTTCATCCACTCACTCCACTTCCTCCATAAATCATGTAATTATTATTAGTAGTAAGTATTTCTAGATTTGAAGCTTTCGTGACTGCAACGATTCATACTCTTAGGTTTTTTCAGTCACGTAGGTAAAAATAAATAATGAAAATAAAAATAATATAAATATTATTTCTATTATTTTATAATTTCGGTAAAGTCACGTAGGTAAAAATAAATAATGAAAATAAAAATAATAGAAATATTATTTCTATTAAAATAATATAAATAATATTTCTATTATTTTATTATTATTTCTATTAAAATAATAGAAATAATATTTCTATTTTTATTTTCATTATTTATTTTTACCTACGTGACTTTACCGAAAAATCCTAAGAGTAGAAGTAAATAATTAGATCAATTCTGTTTCAGTTCTACCTCGTATTCAAATCGCTCTGCTGGCGTCATGGGCTGGGAGTTTGAGTGGGACGAGGCCATCAGCTCGCGTCGCCTGAGAGCCCAGCAGGGTCCCAGCAGCGCCCTGCCGCGGTGCAGGCCACGTGGCCACCAGCCGCCTCTCTGTGGAACCTCCCTGCACCACTCACGCCTCACGCCGCGCCTGCTGCTTCACTCTGGGCACACCGACACGGACAATGTGCCCCCTCACCGGGCAGTGCTGCAGCTCTGTTAGCCAATGTCACCCAGTTCGTGGGGATCACTCACGTATTTATGTGTGGTCGACTCAGCCTCAAAATGAGTACCTGGTGCGGTGTGTAAACATCGCCACTAGGGAGACAAAGGCGGCCGGGCGTGGTGCTGGCCACCCACCCCCTCGTGTGCTGTGCCGGCCTTCATAGGTGCTCGCTAACAGGACTTGCCCCAACAGTCTGTTAAGGCTATACGGGGGATCTGTGTCTCTGTGTGTATGTTTAACTTCTTTTGCACCGTACTTAACCAACCGTGCTAATCGGAGGTGAGGGGGAAGGACAACAAACTTAAAACAAAAAATAGTTCTAAATAATAGTGAATAAAAATAATACTGTAGCCTGGTTCTAATCGGAGTAGGTGTACTGGCAGTCTATAATGTAGACTGTAGCAATGGTTATTAAGCTGAGTGTACTGGCAGTCTATAATGTAGACTGTAGCCTGGTTATTAAGTTTGGTGAGTGTACTGACAGTCTATAATGTAGACTGTAGCAATGGTTATTAAGCTGAGTGTACTGACAGTCTATAATGTAGACTGTTGCCTGGTTATTAAGCTGGATGAGTGTACTGACAGTCTATAATGTAGACTGTAGCAATGGTTATTAAGCTGAGTGAGTGTACTAGCAGTCTATAATGTAGACTGTAGCCTGAAAAATAAAAATAAAATAAAGCCACGACGTTTCGATCACAACACAAGCGGTCGTCATCAGAAAAAGGGGAGTTCTAAAGAAATGAGTTTTCAATCCAGATTTAAAAGTGCACAGCCCCAGTGGCTTCCTAATATCGTAAGGAAGAGCGTTCCAGACGGCCGCAGAAGCGCATCTGAAAGCGCGCGATGCGGTGACCGTCTTTGTTCGATGGCAGCCAAAGGCCGCTGCGAGGATGGCCGGAGTTGGCGTGATGGTGGTTTATGCCCCTAGACGAGATCACCAAGGTGGTGGTGGTGGTGGTGCTTCATTTGTGGCGAGCGCTTTACAAGGTGGCCACGAGCCTCACGCGACGCGGCTCAGTCCCAGCATGGACCCTGCACAGAAGTCGCACTCGCGGCACTCGCTGTGGTGCACGCGGTCGTGGCGATTGATGCAAGGACAATGAACACAATCCAGTCCGTGTGTGGTCATGGTTTAGAAGCCACTTGTCTCCAACAACAACAATAATATTACTTATTAAAGTATTTTTTTAAATCTGTTTCTCTGTCTGCGCACGCCTTGCAACGCACTAAGCCCCGGACGAAAATGCGCTATTTGTTTTTACCCTCCGTCGAACGTAAACTATTAAAATCACATTTTGACTTAAAATTTCGTGACTGCAGAAATTAATATTCTTGGTTCTTTCGGTAAAGTCACGTAAATAGAAAATAATAATTACATTAAAATTAAATTAAAAATAAAAGCAAAAAACCCACGATGTTTCGATCGCAACACAAGCGGTCTTCATCGAAAGAACCAAGAATAATAAATCACACTTTATAACAATTTACATGACTACGCTGATCGCGAACGCCAAAGCACGCATCTGCGCATGCGCGGGAATCCCGCCTCGTGGTTGCTCCTGGCAACGCACGCGCGGAATCCCGCCTCGTGGTTGCCCCTGGCAACGCACGCGGGAATCCCGCCTCGTGGTTGCCCCTGACAACGCACGCGCGGGAATCCCGCCTCGTGGTTGCCCCTGGCAACGCACGCGGGAATCCCGCTTCGTGGTTGCCCCTGACAACGCACGCGCGGGAATCCCGCCTCGTGGTTGCTCCTGGCAACGCACGCGCGGGAATCCCGCCTCGTGGTTGCCCCTGGCAACGCACGCGGCGGCGTGGGGAGCTTCCCCTTGGCGTCAAAAAGGCGGGAAACAACACAGAGGCACGACGCTGAGGTACATTCTGCACGGGTTGATGTCCTCTCCCCTCTCCACCTCAACGTGTGCAGTTACTACTACAGAATTATTACTGGCCAAGACTAATTAGAGAATACATTGAAATTGAGAGAAATACAAATAACTTTTTCGCTCTGACAGCCACAGGCTTAGTGCGGCCTGGAAGCGTATTGTTAAATAAAATATATAACACAATTACAATTCCTTATAAGGGAAACATACCAATGAATAACAATTGAATGATTACCAATCTATTATATAATTACAATACCCTCTCTGCCTCAAATCACTGCAGCTGAATGAGTTACACGATGACGTCACCGTGCTGCTGCTCTATTTAAGAGCGGGAGCAAGTGGAGGGCTTCACCATTCTGGCGAATTGCCCGATGAAGCTGGATGTGATTACCAGCGAAACGTCGTACTCAGATTGTAAATGATGTTGATTCACTCTTCAACACACCGGTGGGCTAAAGTAGTGAACAATTTGTCCTTTGTCAACGTGACGCATGTTTTACTGTTTGGCCGTGTCGGGTGGTGGAGGGTTACGACACATTTATAAATAACGCGATCTCGCCCAAAAACCTTTATTATCAATAGATACTACTACAGAGACAGTAGGTACTGATATCGAGTCAGCAGATACTACTGTAGAGTCAATAGATACTACTACAGAGACAGATACTGCTATAGAGTCAGTAGATACTACGATAGAGTCAATAGATACTACTACAACACATTTATAGTTATCCTGCCTCAGCAGTTCTCCTGCTGTATTTTTCACCTGATGACGATTGCTTGTGTTGCGATCGAAACGTCGTGATTAAAAAATTTTTTTTAATTATTTGTCTATCTACGTGACTTTATGTTCAATACAATGCTGCTGATGACGTTGCTGCTGATTATCATTATGAAGTTGATAATGATCATTTTGACGAAGGTGTTGATGATGAGGATAATGCGATGATGGTGATGACAGTAATTAGGATGCTGTTGATGATAGTTATGACAATGTTGCTGCTGATCATAATGCCGATTATAATTAGAACGATATTGCTGCTGCTGATGTTGATCATTATGACGATGCTGCTAAATATGCTGCTGATGACAGTTTTTAATATGTTACTGATGATTACTATGATACTGCTGATGACAGTCATCGCATTGCTGAAGATGATAATTCTGAAAATGCTACCGAAGATGATCATTAAGAAGATGGTGATGATAATTTTTCTGATTATTATCATCCTGCTGATTATAAACTATTCGAGGTCACTGCGTGGACTATGTCCTCCTCGTGTTTCAGTCAAAGCGTCAAGGCGCAGCCCCGCAAGTGCTCGCTCGCACCGCTGCTCGTGGAAGGGGCTTCACTGGAGGCAGCTCGAGAGGGCGCCTGTTCGATTACTCCACGCTGAGCAGATGCCCTGGAAGAGGTGCGCATACCCACACTTTACCCCACCGCACGCGACGAGACGAACATAGACTGGATGCAGTCTACCCAGTAGTAACGCTGCTGAGAGAAGACAAGTTTTGAAATATAATTTTCCCCCGGGGCAACGCTGGGTACTTCCTGCTAGTATAAAATAAACCCCAAGAACAACAACAACAATATCCCCGACGTGTCATGTCTGGCGCGTTGGCGCTGCTGCTTGAGGAAGCGCCGCTGGCTATGGCCATGGCACTCCTTGTCTTGGTCCTCGTGGTCAGCCTGACGATGTCTCACCACTCACTCACCACTCCTCAACATCACTCACACTCACCANTATACCAACANTCACTACCANTCATCACCANTCACCATACTCACCACCATACTACCACTCCCAGCANCACACTCGCCACCACCACCACACTCACCACCACACTACCACTCTCCACCATACTACCACCACACCACNCACTACCATACTCACCACCCTTACCACTTAGACCACTCACCACCATACCGCCATCATCACCACTCACACTCACCACCANTCATNCACCACCACCCTTACCACTTACTCACACCACCANTCACCACCACTCACACCACAGCCCTCACCATCACACAACCCTCACCACTCACACTCACCAGCCCTCACCACTCAACACNCATCGTACACCATCATAGCCCTCAGCACTCGTGGTCAGCCTGATGATGTCCACCACCACACTCACCACCTAGCCCTTACCACTCACACTCACCACCACATTCACCACCCTCACCATCACACTCACCACCACTACCAGCCTCATCACNCACACTCACCTAACCCTCACCACCATCTTAACTACTCACCAGCACACCACCACANTCACCACCCTCACCACTCACCAGCCCTCACCACCACATCACCCCACCACTCATCACCAGCCCTCACCACCACACACCCTCACCATCACACTCACCTCCAGCCCTCACCANCACCACCCCACCANTCACACCAGCCCTCACCACTCACACAGACACCACCACTCATCACCTAGCCCTCACCACATCACCACCCTCACCANCACCACCCTTACCATCACACCACCAGCCCTCATCACTACCATCGTCACCATNCATCTACCCTCACCATCGCACTGTCACCNACCCTCACCACCATACTCACCATTAAAATCACCACCACTACTCATCTTCACTACCACCAGCCCCACCTCTTATTTTACACTACACAAGACATTCACACTCATCCACCACTCACCAGATACCAGTCATCACCCACCAGACATTGACGCCTCACTTAATACTCACTAATCACCTGCCACACCAGATACTACTCACCACTCACCAGATACTACCTCCTGACACCACTCACATGACACTCACCAGATACTATATTGACCAAGTAGGCTTCAAAGCGACCTTCATCGTGACCCATGCCTACCACTGATGAATAACAGCCTCTTAAAGCACTAACTTTCCAAATAAATTTACAATGCACAGAGATGACACACTGCAGACAACGCCTCTCAGCCCAACCAGACCACGGCTCGGACATTTGTGACCATGTTGTATTTATAGACCACAACTTAAAACAATTCGAAACAAGTATAACCCGTAAAAACAAAGTTTTTCACTATAAATCCTTTATATGCGTGGCGGCTAGAGTCCTCCGTCCTCTGGCTTGAGATGGCTGAATCTATGGGTCAGATGATTGTCTGCCAGTATTAAGCAATTGATTAAATATTTAATTTTTTTATAAACAGTGTAAAATTTTGGAAAAAAAATTTCACGAAAATTAATTGTCACACACAACGAGTCGTGTGGAAAATGTCAGCTCGATTGGATCACGGGAAGTGGGTTAAAAAACTACCGAAAGATTTGCACGGTCCTAAGCAAGCAAGCAAGCAACTTAATATAAAGATTTAATAAGAAATATATTCGCCTGTGGAGACGCGGGGATCGACCCGCGACCTTTATAAGCGAGGGCGCTACACTGCGCTACTCCGCCGGCCTGTGGAGGTGTCACCTCTGGGTCCTATGACGTTCAGCCAGCATGAATGAGTTCTATTTGAATAATGTAAAATAATTTCCTAAAAAGTGTAACATTTTGGAAAAAAATTTCACGAACATTAATTGTCACGCACACCGAGTCTGTGTGCAAAATGTCAGCTCGATTGGATCACGGGAAGTGGGTTAAAAAACGACCGAAAGATTTGCACGATCGTAAGCAAGCAAGCAAGCGAACTTAATATAAAGGATTTAAAAATGGCCAACCATAGCGTAGAGGTCAGCCCTGTCCCTGCGTCCACTGATGAGTCCTCATAAAGACGAAGCCGGTCTACAGTTGTGTCTTTGTTTCACTGCTGCCTGTTGGTTGGCCATAGTTTATAAATGTTTCAGTTTGTGGTCTACTATAACGTGGCCACACGTGCAGTTATTTGTGCACATTAGCGGAGTGTTAATGAACACAGCTAAACAACTGAATATTGCATCAGACAAAACATTCCTGTGCGTCTATCAGTGACGCCACATGCAGTGACAATCCCAAGTGTGGAGAGTAAACTCCCAAAACAGTCAGTGGGCATTTGGGCCTCTTAAGAGTCTTGAGTTGAGTCGAACCACACACCTGTACACAGGTACATAAGGGAGATCATGCAGCTACACTGTGTATCTGTACCCACACACCTGTACACAGGTACAAAAGGGAGATCATGCAGCTACACTGTGTATCTGTACCTACACACCTGTACACAGGTACACAGGGACCATGCCCACACGCACGGTGCTGGGTGTGGTTGGGCTGCAGGGCGGCTCTGTGTGCCGAGCGTCTCAGAACCCGCGAGCGAACAACACCGCCACTGTCGGAAAGCCCCGAACTTTACCTGTGTGCTTGGGTTCCGTATCCGGGCACTGTATTGAACGCGTTACTTTGACCCTCACACCAGTCGTGTGTTGTAAAGTCAGAATCAGAATCTGTATTTATTTAGAGTGGAGGAATCAGATGAGCTTTGAAGCTCTTTCTCACAGATGTCCAGTATGGGCGGGTCAGCAAAGTGAGCATGCCAGTGGGCACCCAGCCTCCGTGTTGAACGGGTTCACGAATTTCCACTGCTGACTCAGAGCCACCAATGAAGATGAGCGCCACACCGTGCTGGTTAAGACGAGAGACAGTTGAAGTCGATCACTTTGACTTGTCTTAGTTTGCCTCTCTCATTCTGGAAAATGTGAACGGAACTTTGAGAGCGTCCCAATGCGGTACAATTGTTAGCTACACAAACACGGGTACGCAGACACATGTCTTGATGCAAACAGCGAGCGTCGTTACTTGCTCCATATGTTACATCAACAGGGAACCCGTTCAAAACGTGAATAAAAACGTGACTGCATCCTTTTACGAATTTTTTTTGTAATTTACCGAAGAAAACCAAATCAGTAACAGGGAACCCGAAGTGTGATCCACACAAACTTGAGTTGCACATTACAGTATTCTTTATTTTTAAAAAATCATCTCGAAAGACATTTACCAATTTCAAAGTAAAAGTAATTATTAGAAAATTGTAGTTATTAAATGCACTCACAACCCTTACACTGGGTGATCCCTAATGAGCATCGATGTCATCTCTGTACAAACATTAACTGCTGCTAAAATATAAAACATCCTGTACTGTGCAGTGTTAATACAGCATCATTACTCCACACTAAACACACCATGTACCACACAGTGTAAACACACTCAGAATCACACCACACTATATACACCACACTACACACATCATGTATCACACTTTGTAAACACACTCAACATCACACCACACTATATATACCACACGGTGTAAACACACCAACTTCACACCACACTACACACACCATACACCACACAGTGTAAACACACCCATCATCACACCTCACACACACCATGTACCATACAACACACAGTGTAAACACACCCAACTTCACACCACACTACATACACCATGTACCATACACCACACAGTGTAAACACACCCATCATCAAACCCAACAACTTCGTCAATGCTTCCTTAAAATAAAATATATAATAGGCGACGTTTCGGTCAATATCCCTTCACTGCACAAACACGACCAGACCACGTGGCCAGCCCGGGTGCTGCCCCGCCCCGCGTCCCAGCCTGGAAAGCCCCTGGCAGGGAGCCAAGCGAAGTGAAACTCCCCGCCCCCCTCGCACCTCCCCCCATCACTGGGCGAGAGACGCTCACTCAGCGGTGAGGATAGAAGTGGAGAGCGAGCCAGAGCTCGGGAGAGAGTCGCCCTCACTGAGCTCATCGCTGCGTCGCCTGCAGAGGCCGGGACAGGAGCAGCAGGAGCCGCCGCTGCTGCTGCTGCTGCTGAGAGAGGTGAGAGAGCTCTGGTAGTCCCAGGTCGGGGTTGACCGAATCGTCAAACCCGGTGGCCGCTTGTGCGCTGCGCGACTTTGAGATCTGCGCCTGAATCGTTGGGGCAGGAAGAGCTCCACTGGCAATCTTAACTTTGACATTCGGGAATGTAACGCATCTCACAACCAGTACCTCTCTCACACAACCAGTACCTCTCTCACACAACCAGTACCTCTCTCACAACCAGTACCTCTCTCTCACAACCAGTACCTCTCTCACACAACCAGTACCTCTCTCACACAACCAGTACCTCTCTCTCACAACCAGTACGTCTCTCTCATAACCAGTACCTCTCTCTCACAACCAGTACCTCTCTCACAACCAGTACCTCTCTCACAACCAGTACCTCTCTCACACAACCAGTACCTCTCTCTNACACAACCAGTACCTCTCTCTCACACAACCAGTACCTCTCTCTCACAACCAGTACCTCTCACACACAACCAGTACCTCTCTCTCACAACCAGTACCTCTCTCTCACACAACTAGTACCTCTCTCACAACCAGTACCTCTCTCTCACACAACCAGTACCTCTCTCTCACAACCAGTACCTCTCTCACACAACCAGTACCTCTCTCTCACAACCAGTACTCTCTCTCACACAACTAGTACCTCTCTCTCACATAATCAGTACCTCTCTCTCACAACCAGTACCTCTCACACACAACCAGTACCTCTCTCTCACACAACCAGTACCTCTCTCTCACACAACCAGTACCTCTCTCTCTCACAACCAGTACCTCTCTCTCACAACCAGTACCTCTCTCTCACACAACTAGTACCTCTCTCTCTCATAACCAGTACTCGCTCGTTGTTATTCTCGTGATGTCGAAGTCAACCCTGAAGCCAGGTGAGAGACGGGAGGGCTCAGAGAGCAGGACGAGCTGGGGCAGTGCATCGTCTCCGCGCCACAGGGGGCGGCTCGCTCTGGCCGGGCTCCGCGCTCGCTCCCGTGCTAGGAACGCGCCTCGTCCTCTCGCTTCTCTCTCCGTCGCTAAGGATCGGACAAATCGCCAGGGCGATGTCTCAGCATTTTCATCAACACGGCGATCTGGCTCATGGCCTATGGGTGGTCATGGGTGGTCAAACCTGCTGACAGTGCCGACTCGGTTATAACTGTGTCGCGATTGTTAACCTCGTGGCCTTTATCCAATGAGACTCTTTCTCTCTTTAGTAAGAGACCTGGGGGTGTGTGTAGTTAGGTATGGAGGCTGTTGTACAAGTTTGGTGATTTAGACGAGGTCGTTGTAATCCTGAGAGGTTCGCTGCGATGGTTTCCTCTCATGACTTCAGGGCTGAGTCTTTAACGTCCACGCGAGAGTAGACCACGTTGGGTTGGTCGCGCCTGCGTTGAGCTCGGCAAGAGCAGCGTGGAGTGGGCGGCGGAGTGGCCGAGAGGGAACTCTGCTGAGGCCGCGCGCCTCCCAGGGAGGAGCCCCGAGGGCGGCGCGGGCGCGCGGTGGCCGCCTCAGTGGGGAACGGAAGCGGCAGCGGCGCCCTCGGGGCGCGTGAGCTCCACGTGGTGGGGACAGACTCGGCCCCGTCCATACCAATGTGGAATTTCCGTCACTGGCTCAGGGTTGTAAACAGGAGATAAGAACCGCGTCAATGCTCAGTTGAGCAGGAAATCACTTGAGTTTACTGTTAATAATAATCGTAAAGTATGTAAGAGTACAGTAAACCCTCGCTTTGCGCGAATTCTGGATTCATGAGTTTCGCATTTTCGCGAGTGAATCAATGTAAACGAATTCCCTCTTCGCGACCCGCCCGACTCCAGTGTTCGCGAGTGAACGTGCCAGACCACCGACACCAGGTAGGTGACATCTGAAATTTTTTTAGGAAGGTTCGGCTCGCCTCCTCGGCTGCCCGCTTCGTCCTCGGTCTCACAGAGATCCGCTCTGAACTCGCTACTGTGCATTTTTACTTCATACATCCAGTCGGCTGGTTTGTACATGTTGGTACAAGCGAATCGACTGTGAGGTCCAGTAAAAAGAACGCGAATGCAATTAGGAAAATCGTTGCTGCTAGCACTCCACAAATAACAACTGTGCATTGTTACTAAACACCGGCATCTCCAGAGGAGTCATCCTACCGAATTCCCCACCACCACCTCCTTCATGGTCAAAAGGTCGTCATCAAATTACCGTCATCAAAGGTAACACATAGTTTGTAATATATTATTTATTGCAGTAAATGTTATTCAACATGTTATTCAACATTTACCATCCCCCCCTCCCTATGTTCCCTCGTACCAGGAACGTAACCCATTTTTCCATTGGAACAATTTTTCAATTGGAACAATGTGAAAATTTGGGTAGGTAGTGATTTATGGATATGAAAAATTGGAATGTGATTGGCATTGGGATGCCAGGAGATATTTGGTGCATTCCCTTCAACGGTGTTTGGCACGTGGGGAAAATAAACTTTAAGACTCGGAGTAATTGCGTGAATATAAGGAGGTTCCACTAAAAAATCTGCACAGATAGATCCAATAATTAGTGTGTGTACTGCCATCTCCTGGACAGTTTACAGATCAAGCCTACAACACATGGTATCCCCAGGTATTCACCAAAGTAGGAACCAGGGTCAACCCTGACTGACTTCGACAATCGATGCAGGGAGTTCCGGTCATGAGTATTGGGGTTCGATGGGAGTCGCAAGACCGCGTTTCTGTCGCGAGAACACGGCACCAGCGTTCACTCAACGTGTGCATTAGGAATGATTCATTAAGCCTCCTGTGTCGAGTTCAATATAATGCACACACTCATTGCTTATTGTTGGCATTCTATTCACATTTACTCCCCTAAATTTATATTTTACCAGGTAATGCCCAGTGAGATCTTTCGCTCTTTTTCAGAAGCGACCTGACCACAAATAATAGCTCAACGAAGTGGCTTATCACGTGGAAATTTATAGCAGCCAAATACTATAAACGCATTTTTCTAAATGTGGAGGAAGAAACCGGAGGACCCGGAGAAAGAATCCACACGACCATGGGGAGAACACGCAAACTTCCAATATACAGGCGTTAGGGTTGGGATCGAGCTCACAACCTCCTGTATACCAGGCGAGTTAGCAACTCGCCACCGTGGCGCCCTTTTTTTAAATCCTTTATATTAAGTTCGCTTGCTTGCTTGCGTGCTTGCTTGCGTGCTTGCTTGCTTGCTTACGACCGTGCAAATCTTTCGGTCGTTTTTAACCCCTTCCGTGATCCAATCGAGCTGACATTTTCCAAACAGACTCGTTGTGCGAGACAATTATTGTTCGTGAAAAAAATTCCCAAAATTTTACACTTTTTAGGCAAAAAAAATTATTTTACATATATTCAAATAGAACTCATTCATGGCTTTGGCTGAACGTCACAGTGTAAGAGCCCAGAGCGTAACCCTCCACAGGCCGTGGCGGAGTAGCGCAGTTGGTAGCGCCCTCGCTTCCCATGCCAAAGGTCGCGGGATCGATCCCTGCGTCCTCCACAGGCGAATATATTTTTAAATCCTTTATATTAAGTTCGCTTGCTTGCTTAGGACAGTGCAAATCTTCCGCTCGTTTTTTAACCCACTTCCCGTGATCCAATCGAGCTGACATTTTCCACACAGACATGTTGTGTGTGACAATTAATTTTCGTGAAAAAAAAAATTCCAAAATTTTACACTGTTTAGGGAAAACAAATTAAATATTTAATTACCAATTGCTTAATGGTGGCAGACAATCATCTGACCCATAGATGGCAGCCATCTCAAGCCAGAGGACGAGAGGACTCTAGCCGCCACGCATATAAAGGATTTATAGTGAAAAACTTTGTTTTTACGGGTTTACTTGTTAATCCTTTATATTAAGTTCGCTTGCTTACGACCGTGCAAACCTTTCGGTCGTTTTTTAACCCACTTCTCGTGATCCAATCGAGCTGACATTTTGCACACATACTCGTTGTGCGAGACAATTAATGTTCGTGAAAAATTTTTTCCAAAATTTTACACTGTTTAGGAAAACAAATTAAATTTTTAATTACCAATTGTTTAATACTGCAGACAATCATCTGACCCATAGGTGGCAGCCATCTCAAGCCAGAGGACGAGAGGACTCTAGCCGCCACGCATATAAAGGATTTAGAGTGAAAAACTTTGTTTTTACGGGTTATACTTATTAAATCCTTTATATTAAGTTCGCTTGCTTGCTTGCTTACGACCGTGCAAACCTTTCGGTCGTTTTTTAACCCACTTCCCGTGATCCAATCGAGCTGACATTTTGCACACAGACTCGTTGTGCGAGACAATTAATGTTCGTGAAAAAACATTTCCAAAAATTTACACTGTTTAGGGAAAACAAATTAAATATTTAATTACCAATTGTTTAATACTGCAGACAATCATCTGACCCATAGGTGGCAGCCATCTCAAGCCAGAGGACGAGAGGACTCTAGCCGCCACGCATATAAAGGATTTAGAGTGAAAAACTTTTTTTTACCGGTTATACTTATTGCACGCTTTGATTTAACTCACTCTGTGTGTTGTTGTTGTCGTTGTATCCTCAAATCTTGTAACTCAATTTTAACCCACTTCCCAATGTATCAACTGCAAACTTGGTATACTTGTGTCATACTGATGACAATACTATATTCTATATAAAAAAAGATTTTTTTAAACATTATTTTTTATATGTTATGTTTCGGTTGGGTCTAATTGTCTACTCAACGGACGTGGCTGTAATTGGCCACGGTCCGTTACGTTATGGCAAGCTTGGGCCACTTCCGTCGTAGTTCTGCCATTACTAGTACATTTCATAAAAGCATGTTTTAAAAAATATTTTTAATATTTTATTTTTCTCCTTGTACCAAAATGTCCACCTTAAACCCCGTGAATGCTGCTTGTCGTGCGTCCTAATTTGGTTGGGCATCTGGGGGAGGGAGAGAGAGAGTGCTGGTAGGGCTGTGCGTGCTGATGGTTGGTAGAGCTGAGGGGTAAACCTGGGTTGGTAACGAGTAGCAGTGATGCGTGAGTTTATGGGCTGTGAAGGGAGGGATATCGGTCTGGGGTCAGGCAAGAGCAGATGGAGTCTTGGGAAAGGGCCTGAACTGTGAAATGACGCAAGGGAGACGATCTGTGTCACTGACCCCAACAACAGTCCGGCCTCTAATCCCAAACCTGGCTCTGGTCCCAGCCTCATGTGAACCACTGAGATGACACGTGGACAGCTGATGCTACAGTCTTCAATTATACTACACTGTGTATCTGTACCCACATATTTGTACACAAGCACATTCTGGAGTCCATGTTGGTCATGGGTGTTGTTTGACGATACTTCACCACGCTGGTCAATGTTGGTTGGTTCAGGAGCGAGGGTTGTGGAGAGTAGGACACAGCAGGGAGTGTGGTTGGGCTGCAGGGCGCCTCTGAGTGCCGGGCTTCTCAAGAACCCGCGAGCGAACAACACCGCGACTATCGGAAAGCCCCGAACTTTACCTGCGTGCTTGAGTTCCATATGCGGGCACTGTATAGAACGCGTTACTGTGACCCTCACACCAGCCGTGGTGTTGTAAAGGAGGCAGCGTGCTGTGGGCACCCAGACTGTTGAATCGGTTCACGCCCTGCTTTGGTAACGTCAAGCAAAGCACCAACACGTTGTTACACAAGGCAGCCGTGGTGGCCGGATAATAGAGTTTCTACTTTTGGAATTATATGTAGCCTCTCATTCGCAGTGGGTTTGCTATGGAGACTGGCTCCCACCATGGGAATGTGGAATTTCCACTCTTGGCTCAGGGCCACCAATGGAGATGAGCGCCACACTGTGGCGTGAAAGAGAAGCGAAGCTACAGGGCCTAGTGCGTTAATTAAAATTAATTATTCAGATCCACAGTGTTGCATTGCGATACAATGTAAATACAGAATGCGTCTATACACAGCGGTGTACTGGGACAAACAATATGAAGTGACTGGTGGCAGTGGTGAACAACACAGATCACACCGCTCTAGACCTTGGCCATCACCAGCACTGAGAGTTGTGGTCAAACATCCCCCATGGCCGACTCGGTATGGAGAGGCTTTAGTAGTAGACAGACAGATTGTGTTTATTTAGTAGTAGACAGACAGATTGTGTTTATTTAGTAGACAAACAGGTTGTGTTTATTTAGTAGTAGACAGACAGATTGTGTTTATTTAGTAGTAGACAGACAGATTGTGTTTATTTAGTAGTAGACAGTGTGTTTATTTAGTCGTAGACAGACAGATTGTGTTTATTTAGTAGTAGACAGACAGATTGTGTTTATTTAGTAGTAGACACACAGAGTGTGTTTATTTAGTAGTAGACAGAAAGAGTGTGTTTATTTAGTAGTAGACAGAAAGAGTGTGTTTATTTAGTAGTAGACACACAGAGTGTGTTTATTTAGTAGTAGACACACAGAGTGTGTTTATTTAGTAGTAGACACACAGAGTGTGTTCATTTAGTAGTAGACACACAGAGTGTGTTTATGTAGTAGTAGACAGACAGTGTGTTTATTTAGTAGTAGACAGAAAGAGTGTGTTTATTTAGTAGTAGACACACAGAGTGTGTTTATTTAGTAGTAGACACACAGAGTGTGTTTATTTAGTAGTAGACACACAGAGTGTGTTTATTTAGTAGTAGACACACAGAGTGTGTTTATTTAGTAGTAGACACACAGAGTGTGTTTATTTAGTAGTAGACACACAGAGTGTGTTCATGTAGTAGTAGACAGAGTGTGTTTATTTAGTAGTAGACACACAGAGTGTGTTTATTTAGTAGTAGACAGAGTGTGTTTATTTAGTAGTAGACAAACAGTGTGTTTATTTAGTAGTAGACACACAGAGTGTGTTTATTTAGTAGTAGACAGACAGAGTGTTTATTTAGTAGTAGACACACAGTGTGTTTATTTAGTAGTAGACAGAAAGAGTGTGTTTATTTAGTAGTAGACACACAGAGTGTGTTTATTTAGTAGTAGACACACAGAGTGTGTTCATTAGTAGTAGACACACAGAGTGTTTATTTAGTAGTAGACACACAGTGTGTTTATTTAGTAGTAGACACACAGAGTGTGTTTATTTAGTAGTAGACACACAGAGTGTGTTTATTTAGTAGTAGACACACAGAGTGTGTTTATTTAGTAGTAGACACACAGAGTGTGTTTATTTAGCAGTAGACACACAGAGTGTGTTTATTTAGTAGTAGACAGAGTGTGTTTATTTAGTAGTAGACACACAGATTGTGTTTATTTAGTAGTAGACAGACACTGTGTTTATTTAATAGTAGACACACAGAGTGTGTTTATTTAGTAGTAGACACACAGAGTGTGTTTATTTAGTAGTAGACACACAGAGTGTGTTTATTTAGTAGTAGACACACAGAGTGTGTTTATTTAGTAGTAGACACACAGAGTGTGTTTATTTAGCAGTAGACACACAGAGTGTGTTTATTTAGCAGTAGACACACAGAGTGTGTTTATTTAGCAGTAGACAGAGTGTGTTTATTTAGTAGTAGACACACAGAGTGTGTTTATTTAGTAGTAGACACACAGAGTGTGTTTATTTAGTAGTAGACAGACAGAGTGTTTATTTAGTAGTAGACACACAGAGTGTGTTTATTTAGTAGTAGACACACAGAGTGTGTTTATTTAGTAGTAGACAGACAGAGTGTTTATTTAGTAGTAGACACACAGTGTGTTTATTTAGTAGTAGACAGAAAGAGTGTGTTTATTTAGTAGTAGACACACAGAGTGTGTTTATTTAGTAGTAGACACACAGAGTGTGTTTATTTAGTAGCAGACACACAGAGTGTGTTTATGTAGTAGTAGACACACAGAGTGTGTTTATTTAGTAGTAGACACACAGTGTGTTTATTTAGTAGTAGACAGAGTGTGTTTATTTAGCAGTAGACAGAGTGTGTTTATTTAGCAGTAGACACACAGAGTGTGTTTATTTAGCAGTAGACACACAGTGTGTTTATTTAGTAGTAGACAGACAGAGTGTTTATTTAGTAGTAGACACACAGTGTGTTTATTTAGTAGTAGACAGAAAGAGTGTGTTTATTTAGTAGTAGACACACAGAGTGTGTTTATTTAGTAGTAGACACACAGAGCGTGTTTATTTAGTAGTAGACACACAGAGTGTGTTTATTTAGTAGTAGACAGACAGTGTGTGTTTATTTAGTAGTAGACAGAGTGTGTTTATTTAGTAGTAGACACACAGAGTGTGTTTATTTAGTAGTAGACACACAGAGTGTTTTTATTTAGTAGTAGACAGATTGTGTTTATTTAGTAGTAGACACACAGTGTGTTTATTTAGTAGTAGACACACAGTGTGTTTATTTAGTAGTAGACAAACAGAGTTTGTTTATTTAGTAGTAGACAGACAGATTGTGTTTATTTAGTAGTAGACACACAGAGTGTATTTATTTAATAGTCGACAGATCTGTACCCACACCTGTACACAGGTACATAAGGGAGATCATGCAGCTTCACTGTGTATCTGTACCCACACACCTCCACACCTGTACCCACACACCTCCACACCTGTACACAGGTACACAGGGACCATGACCACACGCACGGTGCTGGGTGTGATTGGGCTGCAGGGCGGCTCTGTGTGCCGAGCGTCTCAGGAATCCGTGAGCGAACGACACCGCCACTGTCGGAAAGCCCCGAACTTTACCTGCGTGCTTGGGTTCCGTATCCGGGCACTGTGCGGAACGCGTTACTTTGACCCTCACACCAGTCGTGGTGTTGTAAAGTCAGAATCAGAATCTGTATTTATTTATAGTGGAGGAATCCGATGAGCTTTGAAGCTCTTTGTCACAAATGTCCAGTATGGGCGGGTCAGCAAAGTGAGCATGTCAGTGGGCACCCAGCCTCTGTGTTGAACGGGTCACCAATGAAGATGAGCGCCACACCGTGCTGGTTGAGACGAGAGACAGATGAAGTCGTTCACTTTGACTTGTCTTCGTTTGCCTCTCTCAGAATGTGAACGGAACTTTGAGAGCGTCCCTATGCGGCACAATTGTTAGCTACACAATCACAGGTACACAGACACAGGTCGTGATGCAAACAGCGAGCATCGGTACTTGCTCCATATGTTACATAAACAGGGAACCCGTTCAAAACGTGAATAAAAACGTGACTGCATCCTTTTACGAACAATTTTTTGTAATTTACCGAAGAAAACCCAATCAGTAACAAGGAACCCGAAGTGTGATCCACACAAACTTGAGCTGCACATTACAGCATTCTTTATTTTTAAAAAATCATCTCGAAAGACATTTACCAATTTCAAAGTAAAAGTAATTATTTGAAAATTTGAGTTATTAAATGCACTCACAACCCTTACACTGGATGATCCCTAATGTGCATCGATGTCATCTCTGTACAAACATGTAACTGCTGCTAAAATATCATAAAACATCCTGCACTATGCAGTGTTAACACAGCCATCATCACTCCACACACCATGCACCACAGTGTAAACACACCCAGCATGACACCACACTACACACACCATGTACCATACACCACGCAGTATAAACACCCCATCATACTCCACACTAACACAATGTACCATACACCACAGTGTAAACACCTCATCATACTCCACACTAACACAATGTACCATACACCACGCAGTATAAACACCCCATCATACTCCACACTAACACAATGTACCATACACACACAGTGTAAACACCCATCTACACCACACTACAACAATGAACCATACACCACACAGTGTAAACACCCCATCATACTCCACACTACACACACCATTACCATACAGTGTAAACACCCCAGCTACACCACACTACAACACCATGTACCATACACCACACTGTAAACACACCTCATCAAACCACACTACAACACCATGCACCATACACCACACAGTGTAAACACCCCAGCATACTCCACACTACACACACCATGCACCACACAGTGTAAACACCCCATCTACACCTCACTACACACCATGCACCATACACCACACAGTGTAAACACCCCATCACTCCACACTAACACACNATGTACCATTACACCACACAGTGTAAACACACCCATCATACACCACACTACACACAATGTACCATACCCACACAGTTTAAACACAACCATCATCACACCCAATATATTGGTATTAACGCTCCCCTATATTAAAAACAATGGGGCAAAGTCCCTTCACCACCAGAGCGCGTGGCGAGCTCGGGTGCTGCCCCCACCCCGCGTCTCAGCCTGGAAAGCCCCTGGCAGGGAGCCAAGCGAAGTGAAACTCCCCCTCGCTGGGCGAGACGCTCACTCAGCGGTGAGGAGGAGGCGAGGGTAGAAGCAGAGAGCGAGTCAGAGCTCAGGAGAGAGTCTCCCGCACTGAGCTCATCGCTGAAGCACCTGCAGAGGCCTGGACAGGAGCAGCAGGAGTTGCCGCTGCTGCTGCTGCGAGAGGTGAGAGAGCTCTGAGTGGTTCCAGGTCGGGGTTGACTGAATCATTAAACCCGGTGACCGCTTGTGCGCTGCGCGTCTTTGAGGTCTGCGCCTGAATCTTTCGGGCAGGAAGAGCTCCACTGCCAATCTTAGCGTTGACATTCGGGTAGGTAACGCATCTCTCACAACCAGTACCTCTCTCTCACAACCAGTACCTCTCTCTCACACAACCAGTACCTCTCTCACACAACCAGTACCTCTCTCACACAACCAGTACCTCTCTCTCACAACCAGTACCTCTCTCACACAACAAGTAGCTCTCTCACAGCCTGTATCGGTGTTACTCGCTCGGTATCTCGTGGTGATGTCGAAGTCAACCTGAAGCCAGGTGAGAGACGGGAGGGCTCAGAAGCAGCAGGGCGAGCTGGGCAGTGCATGATTAGTTTAAAGGAAGTAATNCTTGTCAGAGTAAACATTTGTGTTTTGTGACTCTACTGTATACACAACCCTGACTCGAACAAACCCTAACTCTGTGTCTAACCCTTACCATCACGCCATCTCTCACCCTAACTCTGTCTCTACCTGACATACGCCATCTCTCACCCTAACGCTGTCCTAACCCTGACCATCACGCCATCTCCCACCCTGTGTCTAACCCTGACCATCAGCCATCTCTCACCCTAACTCTGTCTCTATCCCTGACCATCACGCCATCTCTCACCCTAACTCTGTGTCTAACCCTGACCATCACACCATCTCTCACCCTAACTCTGTGTCTAACCCTGACCATCACGCCTTCTCTCACCCTAACTCTGTCTCTAACCCTGACCATCACGCCATCTCTCACCCTAACTCTGTCTCTAACTCTGACCATCACGCCTTCTCTCACCCTAACTCTGTCTCTAACCCTGACCATCACGCCATCTCTCACCCTAACTCTGTCTCTAACCCTGACCATCACGCCATCTCTCACCCTAACTCTGTGTCTAACCCTGACCATCACGCCATCTCTCACCCTAACTCTGTCTCTAACCCTGACCATCACGCCATCTCTCACCCTAACTCTGTGTCTAACCCTGACCATCACATTCTCACCCATGTATCTAAGTCTCTTCCGTATCTCCATCTCTCAGCCGCCTACTCAATGTAGAACCACACTCAGTATGTAACCGACCCTGATCGAGACCCCGTGGAAGGTGAGTCCCACTTCTCCACTGCTCAGTGCTTTCGTGCCACACCGCGCGCTCACTGCCGCCTGTGTCACCAACCCCATGGTGACTCAGCGGTGTGCGAGCAGCAGGCACAGGGAAGGGGTTCGTGTGAAGTGACCCCGAGCCAGGGCAGTCTCCAGCCCCTCCTCGCTGGCTGCTGCTGCTGCGCCTGTGTAGAGCAGCAGCAGCGGCGTCGCGAGTAGCTTCGTCTCCTCACCACAGGGGGCGTCTCGCTCTGGCCGGGCTCCGCGCTCGCTCCCGTGCGAGAGAACGCGCCTCGTCTCTCGCTTCTCTCTCCGTCGCAACGATCGGACAAATCGCCAGGGCGATGTCTCTCAGCCTTTTAATCAACACGGGATGTGGCTCATAGCCTATGGGTGGTCATTAGGTGGTCAAAACTGCTGACAGTGCCGACTCAGTTCTAACTGTCGCGATTGTTAACATCGTGGCCTTTATTTAACCATTGAGACTCTTGCTGTGTTTAGTAAGAGAGACCTGGGGGTGTCTGTGATTAGGTATCGGGCTGTTTTACAATTGTGGTGATTTAGACGAGATCACTGTAATACAGGAGTGCTGTGATGTCAACACGCAGTAGTTTCATCTCTCGAATGGCGTCAGTGCTGGGTCTTTAACGTCCACTCGAGAGCCGACCGCGTGATTCGGTCATTCCTGACAAGGAGCGCAGGATTCGAACCGCGGCCTCTAAGACTGCGGGGCTGACGATGCTCAGGCCGGGGTCGTCCCCAACCCGGACCCCGTCTCCGCTGCCTGCAGACACTCTGAGGGGCTTGCTCCGTGCAGTGCGACACGCCACAGCGTTGTCATTGGGTGTATTTCAATATGGACGTTATACGTTAATAATATACAATGGTTGTGTGTCTAGGGGTGTAGTTAAGTGTAATGGTGATTGTCTCGTATTCAAGACACAATCACAGAGACACAACTCGTGTAACGAGGGTCCTGCTGGGATGTTTGGAAAATTCCTGACGAGCGTTCACGCGTGAGGGAGCAACCGGACAGCATGGGGGAAACCTACGAGGGACTACCACTCAGCATCCCTAGACAGTACAGGCAGCAACCTACTTGCTGTACTACCACGCATTCCTGGTCACATCATGGCCCCGCAGGCCCCGTGCCGTGCGAGCCTCTGTGGGCCCCAGCACGGGAGCGCTCCGCCCTCGGGCTGCGCGGCCTCAGCAGAGTTCCCTCTGGCCACTCCGCCACCCACTCCACACTTCTCTTGCCGAGCTCAACGCAGAAACTGTGGGCGAATGTAGAAGCTGAGCCGTCCAACACAGCAGCAGCCTCTATGCCTCCGAGTTGTGAGGCAGCACCGGGTGGCTGATGTGGTAGCCATGTGCTAGACCACTGGACTTGCATAACCATGTTTAGCGTCTCTGATGTCCAAGTTAGTGTTGTCTGTGGATGAGGTCTATTGGTGATTTCAGTCGGTGTGGGAATTCCCTGTTTCTATAGCAGGGTCTACGATGTAAAGCGACAGTTTTGTTTAACATTTAAGTAGCATTTGCCTTGGGAATGTGCCTCACATTGCACACGCACGTGGGCTCACACCGTACAGCACCATTCCTGTCTCACAACAGAGCAACCAACTAAACTCGGTGATATCTTCAGTGTATCAGCAATACTCTAATGGTGACTGTAGCAATTGTGTTCATGTCTTGATAACAGCGCAGCCGGCCAAGTGGCCCAGCGGGAGAGTGCGTGGCTCACAGTCGAGAGGCTGCGAGTTCATCATCCATCTGGTGTCTATAAAATGAGTACCACTTTGTGGGAAGTCAACCAGTGGTTGTCCTCTGGATAGACTCGTCCCTGCCATACTACTGTGACATTTTCAACACTGGCTAAGGGCTATACACAGTATGAGAACCACCTCAATGCCCAGTTGAGCAGACATCACTGGAGGTTTGACCTTCCATATATGGTCTGCAGTTGATTGTAAAGAGGTCAGGTAGTGATTGATGGATACGATTAACTTGAAATGGGATTGGCACCTGGTATTCCAAAGGCACCATCATCGCCTGCGACTCGCCAGGGCACAGCACGGCCACAGCCACTGCGCTACATTTCGCTGCAGCCCCACGGTGATGGTGGATGGCTCTCCATTAGGTACCCAGTGGCGTTTGTTTACTGGCCACACCCTGCTGATGGGACTCAGTGGAGGCGAACCCTGGCAGGACTGGCCATGTCTAAGTGAATGCCATGGAGATAAAGTTGTCGTGATGGGCCCACTGGTTATTGGATTCGATGTTCTCTCATTTCGTCAACGAAAACCTCTGCCTCTTTATTTTATTAAATAATATTTTACGGCATTTTAAATCTACTTCTGGATGAAGCCTTTCCCATACCATGTAGTTCATGAGGGATGTTTGACCATACGTCACCATTTAGATAAGTTGGGATTGGTTACGTGTGTAGGTCCAGAACTGATATAGATATCATTCGGCACTGAAGTTAGCCATGGTTGGGAATCGAACACAGGTTACCAGGTCCATAGCACAGCCTGCACACCATTGCACCACGGCTCTACTTGTTTATTTTATTGTAATCCACAGCTCACTGACATTGTACATAAACGTAGCGCAATGTGTTTGGCATTCCGCCATTGGGTACTAATTATTTAATTATGTTGCTGTTCAACTCCCTTTGTCCTTCATTCTGTTCCCTACAACCAGAACCGGCCCTAGACCTTTGGGGCCCTAAGCTAAATTTGGTTGGAGGCCCCTTTGATGTATGATTTTTTTCACCCACTAGCTAGCAGTGACTCTGCTGGCTACGGGGCCCTTTGCAATTGCAAGGGTCGCTTAGTGGCTGGGCCGGCTCTGCCTACAACCCAGTTGTCCGCTAGTACCAAGGGATCCACATTCATCCCTGTTACCGAGTATTTTCGATACTTTACTGATTAATCATGCACCACAGCAGAGGATCCATGTCCAGTAACTCGTGACGTTAATTACCCTCGTGATGGGGACATTCCCCCCCCCTCACTGATCCCACAACTGTTCCTCCTTCACTGATCTCTGTCTGCTCCCACAGCTGTTCCTCCCTCACGGATTTCCCTCTCTGTCCCCCCAGCTGTTCATCTCTGATTGAGCTCCGTCTGTTCCCACAGCGTTGTGAGGGAGCGGTTCTACCGTTGACGGTGACACCGTGAGCTGAGCACGTGAAGCCATGGCTACAGGTTCGTACAGGAGCCGGGACCCGGGGCCACACGAGCCCTGACCTTTAACACCTGGGTCATGGTGTCACGGGGCTCAGCCTCCTCACCACAGCCCATAGCTCTATCCTCTACACGCAGGTGTGAATCTGCAGCCTGTGTGTGCAGGGCCCTGTGTACACGCATGGCCTAAGTACAGTCCTGTGTACACGCATGGCCTTATGGTACAAACCTCGACACAGACATGGCCTTCTGTACGAGAAGCCATGAGACCATTCATATAAATCACATCACTCATATAAATTAATATGCACGCATGTTTGAGCCACTGCTCACTAGAATGCGTGCGGGACCCTGCATGTCGCGTCTGTGACCGTGGGAGCCACACGCATGCCGAGTCTCCATCCACAGGCATTGCCGAGCGGCGTGACAGACGTTGAGTGGGCTCGGTACAGCACTCACAACCCCCTGGCCACTCGCGGGCCTCTAGAGCAGCCACCTGTCCCGCTGTGGGTGGAGTTCTCTCTCCCTCCGTGCGGGCGCGCAACTAGCAGGCTCAGGGGGTTGCGCTCGCGCTGCTCTCCTGCTCCTCCTGCGGCTCCCGTGTCCCGGCGCGTGGCGGTGGCGCCACCGGGATCTGTGGGGGGTGCGCGCGTCCCGTACCGCGTGGGGCTGTGGGGGGCGCCACAGAGCGACTGAGCGGTGTCGTGTTGAGCTTTAGGGCCCTGATCTGAACTCGAGTCTTGTAGCTGGAGCCTGGCTGGGACCCTCAGCCCCTTAGGCACGAAGATTGGCAGTCGGTGCTGTGGCAGAGAATGCCACTCGCCATCGGAAGCTAAATCCTCATTGAAGGACGACTCAGCCACCTGTTCGTAAAATGAGTACTGTTTCTTTGGAAGCAATTTGTTATGCTGTAGAGGGTATGGCATCTGCCATGGGAATGTGGAATTTCCACCATGCTCCTGGAAGCCAGTAAACGTGAGTCAATGGATTGAGTATGACCCCAGTAATACGGGTTGTGCTGCTGTGACAGACGAGAGATTCAGAAGAAGACAGAGCAGGTGCGGATTATACTGGACGACATGAAGAAGCTCTCCAGGTGAGAGGGACGTCTCACCCGCAATGGGGTTCTCTGCTGCTCTACGTTTTAGGTACAGACAAGCAAGCCATGTTATCTCAATTCAATGGTTAGAGTGAGGAATACACGGTACCTGAATCCCAAACTACTTCTATGCAAAGGCCGAGGCAGGGGACGTGGAGAGACCTAGGGAGGTGAGGTGACACCGGGGAGACACGGGATATACAATAGACAGAGAGAAGTGTGGACATGAGAGATAGAGGGACTTTGAGACAAGGGTAAGGGGACAGTGAGAGACACAGATACTTGGGAAAAACTGTAGGAGACAAGGGGAGGTATTGGGATGCAGGCAGTTTTATGGAGACATGGGGAATTGAGGCCATGAATAAAAACAGGGAGAAGGGAAAGAAAATAGAGAGAGAGATGTGTCTATGTTTAGATGTTTCCAGACAATTTATGAACAGCTGGAGAAACCCACACTATCACTTTACAGATGGAAACAGATGTTGATTAGTCCGCTTGCTGTACCGCCGTCTCCTGGAAAGCCAGGGTATGCCACCTTGACGCAGGAAAGAAGTTTCACAACATTTGTGCGATCCACCAACCCTTGCCTCCACTGATAACAGACCACGTGCATAGCCTCCATTGCCCGGCTGAGGGGAAAGAAGAGGGATTCCAGGGAGAATAGAGAGATATGAGTGAGGAGAGAGACGTGGGGGACTCCTGAACAGCGCAGGTGACTGGGGCCGCGTCCTCCGGGTGGCACTGGGCGAGGAGGGCTCTTCGTAGCCACCCTGCGTGGCCCGTGACACATGCCGTCTGCTGCACAGTGGATGGTAAAGATCCCATGGCGTCATTCACAAAAGTTGGCCATTCAGTGCTGGCATGGCGGTGCAAATTTGCAAAATTTTTAAAAAATACAGAACCTGTAAAATACTCCATTGGAATTTACAGCAATTATCCACCTACTGCAAAAACCTGGCAGGACCCTCAGAATAGTCATGAGGCTTCCTGGGAAAACAAGCATAATGAAATAATAATACGATCTAGTAGTTAAATCATGTAATATTTTCGGTATATTTTTTTCATGGCATCAATTTAGCTTTTACAGTATGACCAGAAACATTTAATAATCTTCCATATCATTGGGCAGATCTAATAGTCTATGACATTACATTTGACATTTCTATCGATTACATTTATGTATTAGCATTTTGTTGAATTTAAAATAAAGTAACTTGAATCCTCAACCGTATCCCTTGTTTTACAGGTTTGACAATTCCACCGTCCCAACCCTGCAGAGGTTCGGTGTCATATTTGATCCATACAACACGGAGGAAAAATTAGCCCTTACAGAGCCTTCCACAAGGAGGGGGTATAGGTGGGTGCTGCTCCTCACTGCACGGCACATTGATTGCACTGACGATAAACCTCCATCTCCTTGTGGACCTGGCTGTGACATTGCTGTCCACAAGCCTCCAGTTACTGGGACATCTGTGGTCCCAGTGCCTCAGTGCCACCACTAAGCAGTAGAGCCCCGCTATCCAGGTTAGGGAACCGAGCTGCCCAGCCCAGCGCTCGGCATGCAGGAGCTGCGGGCGAGAGCCATGCTGCTCCTCACTGCAGCCTCACCGCTTCAAGGTCCCATGCAGGGTGAGCTGTGACTCACCCAGCGTCTGATTCTCAGCACCAAGAGCTGCTCGGAGATTCCATTTGTGCATGGTGCAAGATTTTTAGTGGGTGTTTGTCCTGTTGGGTGTGTGATAGTTTCTGTTCAACATTATCCCAGAGCGCAGATGGCAGCTCTAGAGCAGAGCCACTCAGAGGGGAGAACCTGCTGAGACGTGCATCTCCTCCTCCTGACTGATCCTGTGCTCATTCCTAGGACTCTGTATCTCATGGTAAATAGGATACATTAGGGCTAATTTCAGTGGTGTCTGGACTAGTTCTTCACGTCTTTGAGAAGCCCAGTGCTGCAGCAGATGCCCCTCGTGTGCCCCATCCAGACTCAGGCTGCGTGTGCTGTGCCCGTGTGGTTTACTTGGCACATTCACCACTGGGCGATACTCTGAGTGTGAGAGACTCACTCAGCTCGTAAACCGGGCCTCGTGGTATCTCTGTAGCTAGCCTGGCACGGGGATCATCGCCGCACTAGGGTCAGGGCAGCCTGTGTGCAGCTGCTGACTCCCCCCCCCCACCCTCCCTCCACAAATTATGCAGTGTCACTGCCTCTCCCCACACTGAGTGTACAGAGAGAGCCCTGCAGGTTCAATGACTGTGCCGCCTCTTGCAGCATGGGGGTTGCAGTGTCAATGTCCGTCTCCAGTGAGCCTGGGTTAGGACTCTAGGACTTCTGAAATGCCCCACTCGCCATGCATTGGTCCTGTTAAATGGTGACCCCATCGCACTCTGGACAATTTTTTTATGCCAATTGGTGCAGATCGCTGATGTGCAATGTTGTGGTGCAGTTCAATATCGGCGACTGCGGGGTAAAGTAAAACCAGCAGGTCGAGAGAACAAAGTGAACGCGGCCGAGTGCAGTGCAGCCACAAGTTCCTGCATCACCACAGGGGCTGCGGATTCTCTGTACACAGCCAAGGAGAGTCGCACTAGGCACGTGGTCGATAGCACACGTGCTGTGGTTATGACGCATGTTCATGCTGCCGTTGTGTATGCTCATTTTCACAACATTTTAAAGCTATCACGAGGAACAGCAAATAACGAAAACCATTTCCAATTACATACCACAACACAGGGAATCTGTAGACACATCAAATATATTGAATGTTAAAATGATCCTGTGTAATGTTTCACATCATATAGATGTAAATACTCTGCATGATATTGAGTTGTTGTCTGACGACTCTCATCGTCTCTCAGAGCAACTCATGAAGATGTTGACATACCTCTCGCCGGACGCCTCCAACATCCCGGACTCCCTACAGAGACCCATGGAGTGGAGCATCGGAGCCTGGTGGATTATATTCAACCCCAGATCAGAGTGAGTACCGCACCATCACCGGGATTCCATGAACTGTACCCTCAACAGGGATTCCCATGAACCGTACCACACCGGGGATTATCATGAACCATACCGCACCCACACTGTGGAGTACTGTAAAGTGTACTACACAGTCAGTACAGATATGTGTTAGTGAGAACTAACACACAGGGTGAGGACTGAGACATGGTAAGTAGGAACCATAGTAGAGGTACACAGTGAGAGTACTGATACAGATTGAGGACTGACACAATAAAGCTCCAAAACATACAACGGGTATTGACACACAGCGAATACAAACACTAAATTGAGTACTTACAGCGGGGACACAGTAAGAGTAGTGACACACAGCGAGTGCTGACAAGTGGTGAGTGCTGACACAGTAGAGGCACAGTGCGAGTACTGACTCACTGTGCAAGTAGTGACACAGGTAGTACAGTACTGACACAGTCAGTGTATTGACACAGTAGGTACTGACAGTGTACTGACAGAGTGGTACTGATACAGATTATACTGATAGTGAGCATGATTACTGTTAGTACTGACACAGTGGGTACTGACACAGTGAGGGTCCTGACACACTGAGATTATTGACACAGTTAGAGTACTGACACAGTGAGAGTACTGCCAGTGAGAGTACTGACACAGTGTGAGTAGTGACACACAGGTAGAGTACTGACACAGTCAGTACACACTGTGTGGGTACTGACACAAAGTGAGGACTGACACAGTGAGTACTGGTACAGTGTGTGGACTCAGTGTGTTTTAACGCAGTGTACTAACACAGTGAAGACTCACACAGGGTGAGGATTGACATGGTTAGTACTGTCACAGTTAGTAGAGGCACACAGGGAGAGTACTGACATAGAGTGAGGACTAGCACACAGCGAACACTGACGCAGTCAATACTACACAGTAAGAAATAAGACAGTTAATACTGACATAGTGAATACTGATGCAGTGTAAGTACTGAAACACAGCGAGGACTAACACACAGGGTGAGTACTGACAGTGTGAGGACTGATTCACACAGTGGGTACTGACACAGCGTGAGAAGTCACACACAGTGAGACTGAAACACAGTGAGTACTGATATATAGTGAGTACTGTCAGTGATAGTACGGACACAGTGAGATGATTGACACAGTGAGAGTATTGACAGAGTGAGATGATTGACAATGTGTATACTTTCACAGATTGAGTTCTGACACATAGTGTAAGTATGGCCACACACTGAGAGTACTGCCAGCGTGAGTACTGACACGCATTTGTCGCAAACTAAAATCAACCTATTTTATCTACCAGGAATAGCCCACTGAGTTAAATAGCTCTTTTTCAGAAGTGATCTGACTACACATAATAGCTCAACGAAGTAGCTTATCATGTATAAATATATAGCAGCTAAATAATATTGTGAGGTAAAACTGATACGCACAGTACCAACACACACAGTTAGTACCGACCCACATTGAGGACTTACACAGTGCTGACACACAGTGAGAGGACTGACACACAGTGAGAGTACTGACGCGCAGTGAGTACTGACACAGTGAGAGTACTGACACAGTGAGAGTGCTGACACGCAGTGAGAGTACTGACACACAGTGAGAGTACTGACACGCAGTGAGAGTACTGACACAGTGAGAGTGCTGACACACAGTGAGAGTACTGAAGCACAGTGAGAGTACTGACACAGTGAGAGTGCTGACACAGTGAGAGTACTGACACCGTGAGAGTGCTGACACACAGTGAGAGTACTGACACACAGTGAGAGTACTGACACACAGTGAGAGTGCTGACACACAGTGAGAGTGCTGACACACAGTGAGAGTACTGATACAGTGAGAGTACTGACACACAGTGAGAGTGCTGACACACAGTGAGAGTACTGACACACAGTGAGAGTGCTGACACACAGTGAGAGTACTGACACACAGTGAGAGTACTGACACACAGTGAGAGTACTGACACGGTGAGAGTACTGACACAGTGAGAGTACTGACACACAGTGAGAGTACTGACACAGTGAGAGTGCTGACACACAGTGAGAGTGCTGACACACATTGAGAGTGCTGACACAGTGAGAGTACTGACACAGTGAGAGTGCTGACACACAGTGAGAGTGCTGACACACAGTGAGAGTACTGACACACAGTGAGAGTACTGACACACAGTGAGAGTACTGACACAGTGAGAGTGCTGACACAGTGAGAGTACTGACACACAGTGAGAGTGCTGACACAGTGAGAGTGCTGACACACAGTGAGAGTACTGACACACAGTGAGAGTGCTGACACACAGTGAGAGTACTGACACACAGTGAAAGTACTGACACACAGTGAGAGTACTGACACAGAGTGACTAGTGACACAGTGAGAGTACTGACACACAGTGAGAGTACTGACACAGTGAGAGTACTGACACAGTGAGAGTACTGACACAGTGAGAGTACTGACACAGTGAGTACTGACACAGTGAGAGTACTGACACACAGTGAGTACTGACACACAGTGAGTACTGACACAGTGAGAGTACTGACACTGTGAGAGTACTGACGCACAGTGAGAGTACTGACACAGTGAGAGCACCGACACAGTGAGAGTACTGACACAGTGAGAGTGCTGACACACAGTGAGAGTACTGACACAGTGAGAGTGCTGACCCACAGTGAGAGTACTGTCACACAGTGAGAGTGCTGACACACAGTGAGAGTACTGACACACAGTGAGAGTACTATCACACAGTGAGAGTACTGTCACACAGTGAGAGTACTGACACTGACACAGTGAGTACTGACACACAGTGAGAGTACTGACACAGTGAGAGTGCTGACACAGTGAGAATACTGACACACAGTGAGAGTACTGTCACAGTGAGAGTACTGACACACAGTGAGAGTACTGACACAGTGAGTACTGACACAGTGAGAGTACTGACACAGTGAGAGTACTGACACAGTGTGAGAGTACTGACACAGTGAGAGTACTGACACACAGTGAGAGTACTGACACAGTGAGAGTACTGACACAGTGAGAGTACTGACACAGTGAGAGTACTGACACACAGTGAGAGTACTGACACAGTGAGAGTACTGACACACAGTGAGAGTACTGACACAGTGTGAGAGTACTGACACACAGTGAGAGTACTGACACAGTGAGAGTGCTAACACAGTGAGAGTGCTGACACAACGTGAGTAATGAGACAGTGAAAGTAATGACACACAGTGAGTGTAATGACAGTGACACATTGCGATTGCTGACACAGTACTGTACTGACACACTCATGGGACTGACACAGTGACAGTATTGACATGAGTGTATGGACACACAGTAAGTACTGACACAGTAAGCACTGACAGAGATGGTAGTGAAACAGTTAGTATGTACACAGAGTGAGTAGTGACACACAACAGTGTTGTGTTTACGACCACCACGTACCCCGTGTGCTCGCTGTGCCATGTTCCTCAAGGACCGTGAGCGCCTTCTCTGGCACACTGCTGCTGTTGTTGTTGTTGATGTAGCTGCTGCTGTAGCTGCTGTTGTTGTAGCTGCTGCTGTTGTTGCTGCTGTTGTTGCTGCTGCTGTAGCTGCTGTTGTTGTTGTAGCTGCTGTTGTTGTTGTAGCTGCTGTTTTTGTTGTAGCTGCTGCTGCTGCTGTAGCTGCTGTTGTTGTAGCTGCTGTTGCTGCTGTAGCTGCTGTAGCTGCTGTTGTTGTAGCTGCTGTTGTTGTTGTAGCTGCCATTGTTGTTGTAGCTGCTGTTGTTGTTGCAGCTGCTGTTGTTATTGTTGTAGCTGCTGCTGTTGTTGTAGCTGCTGTTTTTGTTGTAGCTGCTGCTGTAGCTGCTGTTGTTGTAGCTGGTGTTGCTGCTGTAGCTGCTGCTGCTGCTGTTGTAGCTGCTGCTGCTGCTGCTGTTGTAGCTGCTGCTGCTGTAGCTGTTGTTGTTGTAGCTGCTGCTGCTGCTGTTGTAGCTGCTGCTGTTGTTGTTGTTGTAGATGCTGATGTTGTTGTTGTTGTAGTTGCTGCTGCTGCTGTAGCTGTTCTTGTTGTGCTCACGCAGCGACACGGATCTCCCGTGTAGAGCAGCCTGGCAGCTGGCGACACGTGACATCATCCGCCGTGTCACAAATCAACATCGACTTACACAGCGAGAGAGCTCACACACAGCGTGACTACTGACACACAGTGTGAGTACTCACTCAGAGTGTCAGTACTTACACAGTGAGTACTGACACACAGTGTGAGTACTCACTCTCACTGTGCACCAGTACTTACACAAAGTTTGAGTACTGACACACAGTGAGTGAGAGTACTTACACAAAGTGTGAGTACTCGCTCTCACTGTGCACCAGTACTTACACAGTGAGTACTGACACAGTGTGAGACTACTCACTCTCATTGCGTGTCAGTACTTACACAGTGAGTACTGACACACAGTGAGACTAGTCACTCTCACTGTGTGTCAGTACTTACGCAGTGAGTACTGACACACAGTGAGTACTCACTCTCACTGTGTGTCAGTACTTACGCAGTGAGTACTGACACACAGTGTGAGTACTCACTGTCACTGTGCGTCAGTACTTACGCAGTGAGTACTGACACACAGTGAGTACTCACTCTCACTGTGTGTCAGTACTTACACAGTGAGTACTGACACACAGTGTGAGTACTCACTGTCACTGTGCACCAATACTTACACAGTGAGTACTGACAAACAGTGAGAGTACTGATAGTGCTTACTGACAGTGAGTAATGTAACAGTGTGAGGGTAATGACAGTGTGAGTACTGACACACAGGGACAGTGGGACTAATGACACACAGCGAGTACTGACACAAGTGACACTGATGAATGGCACAGTGCGAGTGCTGAAACAGCGAGGTCTGACATTCAACTTGACACACGGTGAGTAATGACACAATAGTAAGAGTGCTGACAGTGCTCACTGACACACAGTGAGTACTGACACACAGTGAGTACTGACACAGTGAGCGAAGTGAACCACGGTGTTAGCACCGACACGGCATGACGGTAGTGACACAGAGCTGACACACAGCGAGTAGTGACACACAGCGAGTAGTGACACACAGCGAGTAGTGATACACAGCGAGTAGTGACACACACAGCGAGTAGTGACACACACAGCGAGTAGTGGCACACAACGAGTAGTGACACACAGAGTAGTGACACACAGCGAGTAGTGACACACAGCGAGTGTAGCAGTCGTAGTAGTCGCGGCGCGTGCGTCGTAGTCACCGGTAGCGGCGTGGCGCACCCAGCGCGCTGCCTGGAGCAGTGACACCACGTGGTGGTGGTGGTCACGTGAGCAGCACCACGTGGTGGTGGTGGCCTCGTCACCACTGCGCAGCTCAGGGGCTGCCGCGGTGCACTTGGAACGACCACTGGGGAATGATCCTCACAACAACAACCACTCACAACAACCACTCACAACAATCTCTCACAACAACAACAATCTCTCACAACAACAACAACCACTCACAACAACAATCTCTCACAACAACAACCACTCACAACAACAACAACCACTCACAACAACAACCACTCACAACAACAACCACTCACAACAACAACCACTCACAACAACAACCACTCACAACAACAACCACCACTCACAACAACCACTCACAACAACAACCACCACTCATAACAACCACTCACAACAACAATCTCTCAACAAACACTCAACGACTCGTCTCACTCTCTCTCTCTCTTTCCTGATCCACTCTCTCCTACTAGACTCACCTTCACCACTGAGCAGCTCACCCCTCCCATCTCATTCAGCCCCCTCCTCCACCCCTTCTTCTCTCCTCCCTTGTACTCAACACTCACCTCTTACTCAGCCACTCACCACCCCTCACTCACCACCCCCTCACCCGCTACCTCACTCACTGTGCAGTGTCCACTCACTCATCTCCACTTTCTCTTCATTCGTGGACGTTCATGGACACGCAACCAAAAACAAAAGATCCCCCGTGTAGCCTGAACAGGCCAACGGCAACATCCACTCACAACAACAACCACTTCCAACAACAGCAACCACTCACAACAGCAATTCACAACAAGTCATCACAACAACAAGTACCACAACAACCACTCCCAACAACCACTCACAATAACAAATACTCACAAAAACAAACAACTCACGATAGTAACCATTTACAACAGCAACCACTCACAACAACAACAACCAATAACGACAGCAATTCACAACAACAACCACCCAGTACAACCACCCACTTTAACAATAACCACCCACTTTAACACCAACCACTCACAACTACCCACAACAACACCAACCACTCACAACACCACAACCATTCACTGCAACAACCACTCAAAACAACAAATACTCAGAACTACCACCACCAACAACCACTCACAACAATAACCACTCACGACAAAAACAACCAATCACANCAACTACTCACTACAACAACAAACACTTCTCACAACAACAACCACTCACAACAACAACCACTCACAACAATAACCACTCACAACACTACAACCACTACAACCATAACAACCACTCACAACAACAACCACTGACAACAACTACTCAACTCACTCTTCTCTCCCATTCACTCTCCCTCTTGATCCACTCTCTCCTGACCCTCACCACGAAACTCAACTCCCTCACCACTGAGCAGCTCACCCCTCCCATCTCATTCACCCCCTCCTCCACCCCTTCTTCTCTCCTCCCTTTCACTCAACACTCACCTCTTACTCAGCCACTCACCACCCCTCACTCACCACCCCCTCACCCACTACCTCACTCACCGTGCAGTGTCCACTCACTCCACACTCACCTCTTACTCAGCCACTCACCACCCCTCACTCACCACCCCCTCACCCGCTACCTCACCCACCGTGCAGTGTCCACTCACTCACACTCACCTCTTACTCAGCCACTCACCACCCCTCACTCACCACCTCCGCTTCCTCTTCATTCATGGACACGTGAACAAAGACAAAGATCCCCCGTGTAGCCTCAGCAGGCCTTTGGGGCAAGTTCTGTTGGCGAGCACCGATGAAGGGCGGCACTGTGCACAATGGGGTGGGTGGCCAGCACCACGCCCGACCGCCTTTGTCTCCCTAGAGGCGATGTTTACACTTCGCATCAGCTACTCATTTCAAGCTGAGTCGACCTAGGGAAGCCCAGGACCGGTTTAGATAATCGCCACTGGTGGTGGCCGTGAGCGGGAATCGAATTTGGGTCGTCGGGTTCACAGCGCAGCTGCAACCACCACTACAACCACTACCAC